>OMNZ01052685.1:0-18413 GCA_900303255.1 Lesueurigobius sanzi
GGAAGTGAGTGGAAGGAAGCATACTGTGCGGAGGCCGAAGCACTCCTAAGGTGTTATTGCGCCGTAAACTATAGTGCCCATTTTTTCCGCTTGGAAAATTGTCAGTTTTAATTTTGTGAAACTGTACTTTGAACGTGTAACTACTGACATAACCATATTTAAATAGGGGAAACTTGGAAGATATTTGTGGCTTCTAACTTCTCCTAAATTTGACCCCATGGGACTACTTTGAAGGGGCGAAATGAAAACAGCGTCTTTGCTCCTCTTACGGTAATGAAGGCACGCACAAAGATCAGACAGCCACACATAGCCTCATCTAAGCCCAGGTTAGAACATATGTATGCATGGAAAATCGGTGAACTATTCCTTTAACAATCACCAAATTGTCTGCTTTGACAATATCTACACTGGAACTGAGGAACAAGGAATTGAGGTTTCAAATATTTCTTGGTTTTTACTCCACCAAATATTAAACACTGATTATTTATTCATTGTTTTGATGACAATCAAATGTCATTATTCCTCTTCATACATGACAACTTCTCATTAGCACAGATGTTTCTGGCTGAATCGAAGTTCTATGAGGTGTTTGGTGGAAGTTGTTCTAAACTAACCACGTGCTACTTTCCTGTGGTCCCATTTCAGTGTTCATGATGAATGTGATTATTTTGAAAGAGTTTGTGGGAGACAGTGGCCCAGTGCCATCGCAGCGGCTGTGGAGAGGATAATTGCTCGTCAAAGCTTCAGCACGAGTCATTACCAGAGAGTTGACCTTTAGTCTTTGCACAGCGGGGCAACAGGCCATCATAGTCCATGACAACCATGGCCCATTACCCGCATTGGGACAGTGTGCAGAGGCTGTTGGCACATGCTCCGTTACTCACAGTCTCACACTTGCTGTGCTTACAACTAGTTCATGCTTGTTAACACCATTGTTTGTCTGTTCCTTAGTAGAGCTGCATGAACACGATTTTAATGGTTGTAGTTTAGCAACTCGCCAAGACTGACATTATTTAGCCATTACAAGATCCTTTACAAACAAAATATCTTGATTGTTGGAAAAAACTTGAAACCTTATTTTACACCGGACTTTGTTAGTTTAGCTTTTCATTTTTCTCTTAAATGTTAAAGCTTCTGAACATGTTGATTTTAAAACTCATATCGCAACTTTCAATGTAATCGCATTACTTAGCCGTACTTCTTGAAATATTATTTCTGGCCACAATGTACAATGTTTTGTTCTGTGTCCATTCTCAGTCTGGATAAATTATAAATTGGAAAATTCCAGGAAGTTCAGGATTCATGCAAACTGGGTATTAGCGCATTTTCAAGAAGAAATAAGTACATATAAAAGGACAGAACCAATGAGGTGCCTTGAATAATAAATTATCTCTTGTTTAAAAGTACTAAATGACTGCATACACATTCATTTTGTTTGTGACTTCCGTAGTGGGGAAGTATGAATCAGTGAGGAGCACCTGGCCAACACCTGTGTGAAGCAAAGGAATGATCTCTTGTGCAGCTGATTTTAGAAAGTGTTAGATCAGGGAATTTTGGAAACAGTTATATTGAACTTGTGAGTTCACAGTGACACTTTTATCGTGTACCAAATACAAAACGAGACAAAGTTTAGACTAGAGTATAGAAAAACTGACTGAAACTGAAGGATTGTGTACAGAAATCACTCTCAAATTTCTACCTTTGTTCTTATTCTGATCATATTTTTTGGTACAGATCATTATTGTAACACTCTGCGCTATGTACTGCATACTTCAGAACTCATTTGATAGATGCTGGAGCCTTAAAACCGTATAAAACCCCATCTTTGAAGTTTGTTTTGATAGCATTTGTAAATAGATGCTGCGAATAAATATATGGTGTATTCCTGTCTGCGAAATAATTTCCTCTCCACCTCCTCGCTGCCACCGCTGCCATTTGGAGACGGCGCGGTCGGTCGTAAGCTGTGATTTGCTGGGCACCTTTTTGACAGACTCGGACAGACACAATCACATGTATTCCCTCTCTCTCTGTCACACTTTAAAACTAGTTTGTCTGGCCGCTGGCTCCTCATCACTGTGGTCCACACATTGGCAGCATGCCCCACTGACCCTCATGAATCATCCTATGTTTGAATGACAACCTCCTGTCTCACACACAGCACCTGCCAGCGTGATGGATTACTGTCTGAATTAAGATTGATTTCAAGATTTATAAAGTCACATAGCATAGGTTGTAAGTTGCCAAATGACATGACATTCCTATTACGTGATATGAAGTCCATTATTTCGAAATCAGAGGCCTTCCTGATGAACAGCCTAAAACAAAAAACATATGAGAATAAAATATTTCCTGATTTTGTTCCAATTTTAGTCTAGTTTATTTTATGTTTTTAAATATATAAACAAGCAGCAGTGAAAGTCACACACACAGAAATCTCCAAACCTCTAGATCTACAGCAGTCCTAATCCTATAGAGCTCTCCACAAACACAGGGATATGGTATGAGCAGATGAGGTCAGTTCAGCCGACTGTATGTGAGCTTTGTTTTGTTTTGGACCAGTGGCCAGATGTCCAGGAACCCGCCGATGTTGTGTAGAGTATTATGTAACATTGTCGACTGGCCTGGGTTGATTGAATTGAGGATGCTTCACTTTGATCAAGATAGGAAAACACGCAGGCTAGAGGTCTATTTAAACTCTGGCCAGTGTGACCGATATAACCAGCCTCAGTTTCCCTAAATGGAATAGTCCTTGTTCTGCACTGGGCCAAAGTTCTGCTGCTCCTCGTTGATCTGAGGGTCAATCGTACAGCGTATATAATGCTGCCTTCGTGTGCCATTCAAGTGCTTTTGTAGTTGTAGCAAAGTATAATAGTAAAAATCACGCAAGAACACACTGCAAATGAGTAGATTTGAGTGAGAAAATAGTCTACAAACCCCAACTGCTACCTTGCATCTGCTTTGTTACTAAAAGCTTGGATAATTAGGTATAAGCATGAATCTAAAATGACGTAGGTTACACTGAATAGTCTACGGTTCATAACAATCAGCTAAAAGACATGAAAACGTAGCTCTCCGTTTTGTTCAAAGGTCAAAGGTTATTTACTCTCGGAAACTCGGGTATGAAAATGATTTGGAAAATACGAGATGAGGTGGCGTTCATGTGCAATTTTCTCCTGGACAAGTGGTATTTACCATCATTTCGATGCCACGTGAAGGCAGCATCAGACACAATCTGACAAGAGCAGGAAGAAGCTTCTGAAGACAGAAGCGAAGGCTCCTCAACTCATCCAGCCCAGTCCAGTCGATTGTAGGTCACCGTTCTACATTTATGAGTCACGATTATTGTAGGGAATAAATTGTGATTTTACGATTATTCTCGATTATGGGGTTCAGAATTTCTCAAAATCTTACTGTACAGTACTGCCTTCAAATTTGAGATTTAAGCCAGGTTTAGACCAGGTGTAGGCCAGGTTTAGGCCACATACAAACTGTGGCTCATGAGAAACGATTAACCTTGAGCTCTAAAATTCTAACGATTACCCTACAGTACCTAACATACCGTGAGCTTTTATAATGGCAGTAATCATAAAACCGGTTAATCTGGACATCCCTAGTCGATTGTGTATAAAAATCTCTTGTGTGTGTGTTTAGAATATGAACTGAATCACATGTACTTATTGTGCTCCCTAATTGATATTCCAGCCTGCTATTGTGGTTTGGTTGTGGTCTCTGGTCAAAATTGAGGTCCAGGTTCAGCTTTTCTCATGGCACGTTAATTCAAATGCAACTATATTTTCTACAAATATTACCAGCGTCTATAGCTTATTAAGATCTCCATTAGCATCAGCTGCTCGTTCTGCAGTGCTGGCCTCACAACAGGTGGCTCATATGTATAAGCTGCAAATAGCTTCTTCCTCCTTCACTCTTTGTTTAACACCTAGATTTGTTTTTTTTGTTTTTTTTCTGTGCTCGTGTGTGAAAACATGAGAAAAAATGAAACAGTTGGGAATGCCACTCTTCGCTCTCACGTAAAAAGTGACTCAAAAATGTGTTTCCATGGCAACGGTGTACATTGGTCCGGCTCCCCTCCCGCCGCTTATAATCCATCTTGGTCGTTTCGCTAAAGACCGAGGGGAGATTTTTATCCGTGGCGTGTCCCTAATTCGGATAATTGGACGTGAATGGGTTTGAATATTTTAAAAGAACGAGTCTCACTTTTACTAGAGCCGCAGGTCTTTGTTCACATTTCATCGAGGCATAAAAGGAACCCAGATGACACTGTTTGAACCCAAAGAGGCTGTCAATCTCGCTGTTCTTGGACGGGAAATTGCCACATGCACAGATGCGGGGGAAAAACCAAACAACAAGCTAAAAACAAATGTGTGATTTATGTTTTAAAATAAAGATTCAGCTAATGTTTTAAAGGCAATTTAATGCACTCAGAAAAAGCCCCATGCCCCATTTTTCACTTTTCTATTTTTAAAATAATAACAAAATCATGTATCATTTTGCTTTCACTTCACAGGTGTTACTTGTGTGTGAACTTTCAGTAAAAAAATCTAAATAAAATGTTTATGGTTGTAAACCTGACAAAATGTGCAAAGGTTCAAGGTGTATTAGTACTTTCGAGAGGCACTGTAAGCTTTTTACTCAGAGAATGCTGTCGGAAATGATCACACGTGAATGTCCAGTATGGAAATGAACTGTGCTGCGGCACACGCCCACTGAATATCCTGAAAATACACCCGATTTTCAAACTCAGAATGTATGCTTTTAATGATACCAATACTGGTATCATTTTCTGGATATTCAGAGGGGGCGAGTGCCACGGCACAGTTCATTTCCATACTGGACATTCTGGTCTGAACTGCACGCTAGGACTATCATTTCCAACAGTATTTTCCTTCAAAAAGCTTAAATTGCTTACTTTGTGTTGTCTTCATCCAAAGAATTCTCTAGAATAGGCTATATGTGCCTTTCTGGCGCTCCCGGTCCCTGTCCCTAGGGAAAAAGCTCCAAGGTCCCGAAAGATCTGCACCAAATCCCGTGGCCCCATGTCTATGTTTCCCCCTTTATCACAAACGTTGTCCATATGAGTGAATTTTTGCGCTCTGGTGGTATAGTCATGGGTAATCCTTGGGTCTCTGCGTGTGATCTTCCTGCGATGTTTATCCCCTTTTTTTACAAATAATATATGATCATATATGTTGATTTTACAACTGAGGATGTTTTAATAGAATATTTCCATCAATCATTACAAATGTATAGCTTTTTTGTTGTTGTTGTCATTTTGTGTAATAAAGTCTTGCCCTTGAGTAATAGCTTCAGATCCATGTACATAATTGCTGCAGCCCTAGCATTTATAAGCAAATATATTTAGGAGATCCACACCATTCTTACTTAATTGTGTCTGTAGAATATAGGAAGTGTGAGCTCAACTGATCGGCCGTGACCAAATGATTTACATACAGGAGATTTACCATACTGTCTTTCAAGGCTTATCTGGTTCGCTTTAGCAGTCAACTGAATCTCCAACATGGTGGGCTTAAGCTGCTGCGGCCCCCTATAGCTGCTGTCCTGTACTTTCACTGACTGCCACTGCTGTTGCTGCTAATTATCCGGGAGAGACTTGTGGGCAAGATGGGCGCAAGACAGGCTTAATTTGAATCTGTTCTTAAATAAGCTTTCTGTCACAGTTAGTGAAGAAACACCATCTGTTCCTGCTTGACGCGATCACTTAAGGACATGTCCAGCAGAGACTACCCACACTATTCCATTGACCGCCTTTGGATGTGTTCTAATACTGATTGATATATCATATTGTATGTATCAATGGGAAAAAAGGAAATTACATAAAAATGTTTCCAGAAAGCCACACTGCTGAACATTCCAGGTTATATTTGCTATGTTACAAGATCAACAAAGAGTTGTAAAACCACCCCATGCTCCAAAAACCCAGCGGAACAGTGGGTTATTAAAATAAAGCATTTTTAAGAAGACCAATTGTACAAAATAAATGCTTGTTGCCTGTTGTAAAAGAAAAGAAGCAGTGTGTTCACGGAGACAAGCTGGTGATGTCTTACTCTCAGCAACATTACGAGTCAAATACTATGAAAGGTTTCTATGAAAATACAAAAACAGAGCAGTGCAAATGGCTGGACCAAGTTATTCAGTTTGACTGAAAACAATACAATTAATTTGCTTGAACAATACACATGTGCAGTAGGGGTCGTCAGAGCTAGAAACAATTTTGGGCCAAAACTAACCAATTCATAGTTTGTCCAGGAAAAGTCAGGTATCCCAGCTTAAACATGAATGGTGACTGTATAGGTGATCTACAGCAGGAGTTCTCAAACTTTTGAGGCTGTGATCCCCAAAATGACCTTGAACCTTGGACCCCCACTTTAAAATGTAGCCTCAAAACATTGAAAATTGGGTTTAATTATCTGTATTTAAGTAGTTTGTTTTGATATTTGTCCTCAATTCACAATATTATGCTTTTTAAAATTAAAAATCATATTAAAAATAGTGTCAGGATGATTTTTTAATATCTTGAAATGATCTTGGGTTCCCCATGCTCAGAGCCTCGTGACCCCCCCGGTAGTTCACGACCACTACTTATGCAACGGCCATTCCGCCTTTGCTCTGCCCGATCCCGGCAGACCTCGGAAGCTAAGCAGGTTAGGGCCTGGTCAGTACTTGGATGGGAGGAAGCCTATAGTGTGTGAGTGAGTGTTGTTGGTGGTCGGAGGGGCTGATGGCGCAGATCGGCAGCCTCGCTTCTATCAGTCTACCCCAGGGCAGCTGTGGCTACAATAGTAGCACCACCAAGTCTGGAGTGAATGATGCCATGTAAATGCCAAAAAATGAATATGATGATTTTCTTTGGCCTAGATCACAATTTATATCACTTTCTATTTGCTTCTTCTGAAAGTTCGCACTTTGCTATGATTGCGTTAATTCTTTTGTCGCTCACTCAGAGCTTGATGAGACCAACCAGCAGGAGCAGCGAGTGACGAAATATGTCTGTATTTGAGCATATACAGTGTCTGCATTAAACTTAAAAACTACTGCAACACAATACAACATTATCACCAAATGTTGAAAGCTATTTCTGTTGAGGTTATCTTGGCTTTTTGTGCAGTCCTACGTGGATGTTGTTGTGTATCGCCTTCCATTCTCTCGGCGTGTTTTCTCCACCATTGTCTGCCAAACGACACACAAGTAACAGAGCTCTGGTGTGACCTTTTCCCCACGATAAACACTTGTGGCTTGCTGCAGGATTATAGAGAGCCCACACTCCTCTTAAAACGCCCTTGTGCGCCGCATGCATTTAAGATTACAGTGTCATAAAGTGCCCGATGTAGGATACTTGGGCTTTTATAGAGATTAGATTGCCTTTTTCCCAGAGTTTTCGGTCTGTCTGTAATATTCAACTGTGCAGCCCTCGGATGGGAGATGAAATGGCTTGAGGGTATTGTGAAATGAGTCAGGGATACTGCAGGTAATGTGGAGACAACTCATTAGCTCATTATCCACTGGTTTCCTCCTCTGTTCACCATAAAGACATGTACAATGTATTATGCTCTTTACTTTTCATGGAAAGTGTCAAAACAAACAGGTGCAACATTGTGACACTGCAACTTTAAATGCCCCATAAGCTAATGACTCAGATCTAATGGCTGTAAATGGTAAATGGTCACATTTATATAGCGCTTTTCTACCTGCTTTAGGCACTCAAAGCGCTTTACATCAAGGAACCACTCACCCATTCACTCTCTCATTCATACACCAGTGTACGCAGACACTGGAGGCAAGGACACAACGACAGTGTGCGCCTGCGGGGATCGAACCGCCAACCCTCCGATTACAAGACGACCCGCTCTACTACTTGCGCCACCATCGCTGTAGTTGTGATGAATCAAAAGCAAGTCATAGAGAGTGATATTATGCATCTTATGTTCACCAATGAGAAATGGCGCCCGTGAGTTTGCCCTGGTTTCAAGACGAAACACGGAGGCAGGGGGCACCAAGAATCAAGGGGAATTTAATACATCTGTACTTTTTTTGCATTTGATTTTAGCCCCCTCCCCCCTCTTGCTTTCATCTCCTGCAAGTCGAGGTAAAAGATGTCCGGGTCTGAGCAGCCACCATGCAAAGCTAATGCATTTCTCTTAAATATTTCAACAAGTTCCTCCTCTGTTCTGCAAGGTTGCGTACAAGCTGCCGAGCCTAGAGAGACCCACTATTACCGTTTGAGTCGACAGAGAGGGTTGGATTTTTCGCAGAAACAACTAGTGACTGGCGCAAAAAACATGTGAACGGGGTGGTGGGATGTGGGAGGAAGATGGAAATATAGATCATAGAGATTCCAGTATTGTTAATCAAATATGCGCTGTGTCCTCGTTTCCATGCACAGGCGATATCGTTCTGCATTTTCTTTGCGCACAGAAGCTGAGAGGACTGGAGGTGATGCAACGTGCAGGAAACTTGTATGGGTTTTGTCCTGATAAATATGGACCGACAGAGACTAAAGTTGGGCACAAGAAGCTATGAGCAATCCACACATCAAGCAAACGTGAAATAAAAATGCCCTTTTGTTGATCTTTGATTCAGACTTTGTGTTCTTGCTAAAGCCTATGTGATGACAATAGGACTGAGTGAGAGATCATTGTATTTTTCACCAGCTATTTCTCCTGTTGGTCAACGTTTGTCGTGACGTTTGACAACTTTTTCAGTTTTAAAAGTGGTAGTCAGTAAGTCCTAATGTTTTACAAATGTAGTACAGATGTATTAGAATGTGTATAATTGAAAAGAATACATTTTTTCCCTCCTTTTGCTGATCTCTCTCTCTCTCTCTTGCAAAATTACAGACTTCACTTTAAAAGAGAAAAGTTATATTGTTGATACTATAGTATCAAGATAGTGTCCCCATCATAGTAATACATAATACAAAACTATGACACCATCTAGGGCTGCGAGGTTTATCAATAAGAAATTGACATACCTAACAGTTTTTTTTTCTTCCTTGCATCTCCACCGCTTCATGAAGCTGAAATATAATAAATGAGTACTACTGCAATGTATAACAGCAGTTTTAGGAGTATATTTTGCTGACAATACTGGGGCAGTGACAATAAACAATAATATTGGTCACCATAGTTGATCTTAGCATTTTTTTTCATAGTTGGCTTCATCGCTTAAGTAGATAATCCATAGTGAGTTCAGCAATGGCAGATGATTGCATGAAAAATATAAAACATAAAAATATAATATTGAAATTGCAAATCGAATCGCAATTTCTGTCTGAAAAATCACAATTAGGTTTTTTGTCAAAATCGTGTATGTGCCTGAATATTGAAGTAACTAAAAATAAAAAATGTTTTTTCCTGAAGTCCCTCCTTTTACTGATCTCTCTCTCTCTCTCTCTTTGGTAAAAGTACCAAAAAAAGTTATATTGTTGATACTATAGTAGTTTGTCCCATAAATAATATCTATGGCAAAACTATGACACCATCTCCCACTGAAATATTTTTAATGGAAACATGTGTAGTAATAATACAACAAATATTTACCCAGTTAAATGTAAAAAAAAAGCAACTTTCTTCAAACTATTTCATATAAAAAAGCAGCAAACTGTGGTGTGTAATGTGTGTTATAGATCCACCTTCACTCATGACAGCAGGCGGCCAGAGAAACCTTTATAGACCAATATGTTTTATGAGCTTTACCTGTCTTTTCTTTTCTGCGCCTTTTCCATTTTATGAGACAGGGCCTGAGGAAATTAAAAAATCTGTGCTGTTGTTGTCCCCTGAGGGTGGCCCAGTGTCAATAAAGCTCTATCATATGGTGCACGTATGCACACAAAGAAAGACTCAACAATAAAAGCCATTAACAGAGTTACAGGCTGAGTTCACTCTGTTCAATACACGCCATTAACACAGGGGTCAGCGAGTCTGCTGTGGACGGACTTTGATGTTACACTGATGAATGTTGACTTGTTCTTTGCTCTTTTGTGTGTTGCAGTTGCAGGACCAGTAACCGGAAAAGCCTCATCCTGACAAGTACATCCCCAACTCTGCCGCGGCCGCACTCCCCGCTGCCTGGACACATCGGTGTGTACAGCTTTATGTTACAGACCAATTGAGGGGCCTATTCATATTCTCACCATCTTACAATGTTAATGAAGTTATATTTCCTCAATTTATTTGTTTATTTGTTCACACATATCAAAAGAATACAATAAACAATTAATTAAATAGTGTGATGGATCCCAAACCCTCAAGGGGCTTAACAAATGGTAACCTCCAGTAAACTACATGAATGAAAAAACAGCTAAAAACATGACTTTACATTTTAGTGAAACAAAGACAAAATCACAGGTTAGTAGGATAAACCTAGAGGAAAGTTACTCTGACTCAGACGCAATCTTTTCAAAGATATTTTAAATTGAGATATTGAGAGCTCTGGGAGGTGAGTTGGGAGTTTATTCCACATTGTGGTTCCAATGGGAAGCTGTAAGGCAGGGGAAGGAACATTTTCTTGGTTTTAATAATAAATAAATGTAGAATAATGTATACAGTATGTTTGCATTCTTATAGGTTTTCATTTGACACATTTGTGGGTTGTCCATTTTTAACATTATCAGTTTCTAAAGAGTCCTTTAGCAATGCTGCATAAAATGATCTTTTCTGTAGTTGCTTTCTTTTTTGAAAATCTTTTGTTCTTCTGTTTTGTTCAGGAAGCAGTCCCCTGGACAGCCCGCGAAACTTCTCACCCAGTGGGCCAGCTCACTTCTGCTTCGCCTCCTCCAGAAGGTTTGGCACACTCAAACAAGAAGCAGCTATAGCATCACAAGAGCGTGTGAAGTGCTTTTGAGAAAAGTGGAATATTTTACACACACACAGTATAACTCAGCAGGAGGCCCACCTACTCCTATGAATAAATAAAAAGACTGTCCTTTGTTTATGTGCTATGTTTCAAACACTAAATCGATGCGGCAGAAGCGAGATGAATGAGTGAGATGCTTGAACATTGTCTCATTACTTACACAGGAAGTCTGGGGAAGCTGGAGGAAATAAAACCATGATTTGTCTGCCTCTTTCTGACAACAATTACCAATATTGTTTGTGTTGGCTGCTTATAGAGAGAGAACAACACTTTTCACTGGTTTTGAATTGAATTTTATTTATTTGATCACGGACAATGCACAAAAGGCGGCTACGTTTAAGAACAAGAAAAGATGCCACGTGCCCGGTGACAATAACCATTTTTTTGGTCAGGCGTCTAAACACACTATAAGATAAGATAGTTCTTTATTGATCTCACAATGGAGAAATTCACTAAAGCCATGGATGCATCTGGGATCGAACCCAGGCTATAATTTGTACATAAGATCATTTTATTTGTCATAGTGTTCCAAAGGCTTGTGGCTTTATAAGAAAATGAGTGTTGTCCAAATGTGGTTTTGCATCTGTTATCTCACTGACCAGCCTGTTGTTTCCAGAGCCGATGGTCGCCGATGGTCCCTGGCCTCCCTGCCCTCCTCAGGATATGGCACCAACACGCCCAGCTCAACGGTAAACATTCTTTTTTTTTTTTTGACTCTTTATTTAGTTTTTTTAATTATAAATAACAAAACAACCGGAACAAAGACGAGGCAACATAACAAAAAGCCACAAAACTAAGGGGAGCACTGATCCAAACGTCCTTGACCAAAGGAGGTCCATTTAGACCAGTACTGGTAGTACAAATGTTCTTTTGAGTCTCAAAATAAAAGTCAATCTCTCCATAGAGCGGATCTCCTCAATGATTCCCCTTACTTGTTCCACTCGAGGGGGATCTGGGCTTAGCGTTCAGAAATATCTTTTATTAAACAGTGATTTCCTGTTACTCATTACAGTATTGACCTTTTGTATCCATTAACAAATGCTCTAATCCACTGTTGCTGCTCTGGACATGCTGCAAACAGACACAGTCTTACATAAAATATTTACAGTAGTGCTCATACGTTTACATGCCCTTTTAAGTTTACATACCCTTTTAATCTTTAGGCCATTTTTCATAAAATACGAATGATAACACAAAAATCTTTTTTTCCACTCATGGTTAGTGGTTGTTCCAAGCCATTTATTGTCAAAGAACTGAGTTTACTCTTTTGAAATCATAATGAAACAGAAACTACTCAAATGTCCCTGATCTAACGTTTACATGACCTTCAACAACTGCCAGGAAAATTGTTCAGGAGCAAAGAAAAACTCACTTCAGCTGAAATACAGGACTCTCTGAAGAAAGATGCACAATATGTAAACTTTTGATCAGGGAAAGTTGGCTAGTTTCTAGTTGAAAAGCGTAAACAAACAGGTTTTTTGACAATAAATGGCTTCACACAACCACTAACCATGAGTTTTTGTGTTATCATTCATATTCTTACCCTATATATACAGTAATAGAGCTGTCTTTCATTTATTGCTCATATTGTTGCCACACTTGAAAAATCAATTTGTATTTTTATCTAATAACAATCCTACCGTTTTTCTCGCTTTTTGCAAATTGACACTGTTGCCTGGTCTGCTGTGGTTTTGTTCTGCTTTTAAGTGCTACACACAATAGTACCTAGTGCAAAACTGTCACTGCTGTCAACCATAGAACTAAAAATAACCACTTGTCATCATGTACAGTAATTATCAGCATGCCATTAATTATCAGCATGCCATTCCTTTTGCATTTTAGCAATATTTTGGACAACAAACACTTTGTTTCGGCAGGGAATTGTTTAATCGACCCGCCATCTTGCCACAATTGCCGCGTGACCATTACTCGCATGATTAGCTGACATAACCTCCCTTGAATACTGATTGGAAAGCATGAAAGCTCGATGTGTGTGCTAGGATTTTTCTACATCACAAAGCAAACATAAGAGAGAAACGTTCACAGTAAACCTTGGTAAGTAAAAAAGGCTTGGTAATGTAAACACGAGGGAGAGGAAAAACAGAGAAAGCTGAAGCAATATGCAAGTTTTTATCCAACTGTAGTTAACAGTGTTTTCTCAGACTTGTGTGTCCTCTCGTGGGAAGTGTGTGATTGATTCTGTTGACTGGACTCGGCATCATTACAGAGCTGTCTGCAGAAGCTCAGATTGAGTTTGTAATAGATTTTTATAGCACGAGTAGCATAGGTCCCACTAATAGATCTGTTCATTAAGCGTCTCATCGATTCAGGCTCCACTGTTGGAGAAATCTCTTTTGTGTGAATTTGAGTATAGCCACCACCTGAGTCAGCAGTAACTAGAGCTGGGTACTGTGAAGTTCTGTTTCGACACCAGTACCTGAACTATACTTTTTTGATACCTATACTAAAAGATAAGTAGTCATCTAGGACCATAAAACAGATTATTAACGAAAAAATATTTATTTTTAGTGTGTCTCAGGACTCACCAGGCAACAAAACTTGCTTGAAAGAAACTATATTTTTGGCACCTTTTATTTCTTGATACCATAAAGCATTACCATTACCCAGCCCTAGCAGTCAAATTCAAGTGTTCCCCAGTATAACCAGGTCTGGCCTCCTTCAGCCCGACAAGTCCAGACTAATACCCCTCTGTGATTTGATACTCAGGGATATCAGTCTGGGCAGCCTGTCTTTGCTGGCACCTCTGCCAAACTCACTTTGTATATTTGCAGCATCACTCTTCGACCATGAAATAACAAGACATGTTTTGTGCACGGAACCAGGACTTACTGTAGTTCCAATCAGCGGTAAATTCACACATCAACAATAATCCTGTTCAAACATCAACGTGGAGCCGCTAATAACACAACACACATCCGGTCTTCGCTGATTGGTTCACTCTGCTTCCTGTTTGCTCGGGTTTGCTCCGCCCTAGAAATTTTGTTGATACACACGATGACCAGACTCAGGACTAAGGATGGGAATTGATAAGATTTTATTGATATCAATCAGCAATACAAGGGGGCCTCCAACATTTTATTTTAAATAGCATGAATTCTTACCATCGGGGGGCCCCAAGAGATCTTTGGACATATAAAGGGGGCTGCAACGGTCTCAAGTTTGGAAGTGGCTGCTACATCGATTCTCTTATCGATGCCTGACTTGTCTGTGTGTTCTGGGAAAAGCAAGGAATGCATATGCTTTTGATAAAGAAAAAAAAAAAATACAATCTTGTATATTACCACCACTAAAAATAAGTATTGAAGGATTTATCATAAAAAATGTAATAAAATAAACCTGGTAACTAGTTTAAAACTCTACAAACATGTTCTTAAACTGGCCGATGGGAAGCTAGAGCCCTCAGCCTGACATCAGTCTGAAATATAATGGTAACATTTATACTTTTCAACAAGTGCCTCAAATATAGCACTCATTTAGTTTGCTGCTGCTGCTATCGCCGGGGAAGAAGAGTCAGACGGACTTGTTCAAAGCCGGTCGAAAAACATTTCTATCATTTAATGCCATGAGTTTAACTCCACCTTTGCGTTACTACGTGTTACATAAAACCACGCTTTAGACCGCTTCCTCCTCCATGTTCGCTTTCTTTCTTCGATGCACTGTCACGATCAACTCTGTGAACTACGTCATGACGAACGCATGCATCTTGCTCCACACTATGGTGCCCAAAAAGGGGAAAAAAGAGTGTTTTCAGAGTTGGAGCATCGATAAGTAGACATACTGTACAGTTCTGATGCTTTAAGGTGGTCACACCCTAGAGGATTTTTAATCTTTTGAGACTAAAGATCTGTGCAAAGACAACACACACTTAAGGACAGACATGAGGACACACATACACCCACATGAGGAGTCCCACCACAGATCATGCCATGAGAGAAAGTTTTTATTGAGCCACGCCTCCTAAGACTAAAAATCTGGCTATAAATCCTCTAGTGTGTGGCCACCATTAGTCGAACTTGTAGAACCGCTTCTCGATTCCCATCCCTACTCAGTACAGATGAATCCCTTTTCATTTCCGTCACTTGACCTTCCGCCCACTCACACATCTCCGTAGTCCACGCTGTTCTCCCTGCACCTTTGTTTCTCTGTGTTAACCCTACTCTGCGTCCTTCTGCAGTCGTCCAGCTCGTCCCAGGAGCGACTGCACCAGTTGCCCTTCCAGCCCACAATGGACGAGCTGCACTTCCTGTCCAAGCACTTTGGCAGCACCGAGAGCATCACCGACGAGGACGGCCGGCGCTCGCCGCACATCCGGCCGCGATCTAGAAGCCTCAGGTGAGCTCTCCATACTCACTGGCTGCTAATGTCCTGTGATAAGAAGAAGACATTTGATTTAATAGGTGCCTTTCTGGACGCTCAAGGTCGCCTTACAACAACAATGAAACAATTAAAAACACATACAATACAATGATGAAAACAGCAGAAGTGTGTTTACTACTGGTAAAAATATGTTAAAAATACTACCTATGCGACTACTGTATGCTTGAATTCATACTATTATTGTACAAATATAGCACTGTGACAGAGACAGTTCTCTCAGCTGCCCTTTTTATAGCCTCCCCCCTGGATGCTTCATGCTCAGACTGTGTACCACATGCCAGTACTTATCAGTATGCAGTTTTCATATGGAGCTTCTTTGCAGTCTCTGGCCTAGATAACATCTCCCCCTGTGCTCTCCCAATACGAAATCTCAGTGCCCAGACATGCCTTATTTATTCTCACAATCGCCCCCCCCCCCCTTTAACATCAGATGTAATATACAGTGCACATTGATTTTTCATCATCTTAGATTGACAAAAGGGAGATTGAAGAAATAACTCAATTAGAAATTCCAGACAAATCATTACCAGGTCTTTGTGACTCGGGTCGTGGAGATGTCACCCTATAAACAAATGATGCTGGTTCCAATCCTACCCCAGCTAGTACTTTTCTTGTGTGTGGGCTTTGTGCAACAAATTGTGCACATGCCACCAGCCAATTATGAAGTGACTGAATCTTGAAAAACAACAATATAAGATTGATCCATTCTCATCCCTATAAGCTATTATATAAAACACTAGATTGGACATGGCGCTAGATGACGTGGCAAACGTGGCGGCCATCTTGTGACTGGCCGGTGAGGCTAATGCTAATAGCAAGTAATGTAAAATCAGGGACACGGTTTTCGTTGATAAAAATTTGAGATACAGTAATTTGTTGTGTTGCTGGTAAGTCTAGATATCTCAGTCAAGGCGTATTTACTCTGAGTTATATCTTTAAAGGGATGTTTTTGTGGTCTTAGCACTATTTACCACCATTCATTCTACTGCATTAGTATCAAGTCAATACTTAAAGAAAGTAATGACATAACCAGAAATTTAAAAAAAAATAGTCTAGTGGTGTAGTGTTTAGTGGTGTTTCCTATTCATTTACATGGTGGCCATCTTGTGACTGGCCGCCACACCTTGCCATTCGTTCCAATGTATTACTATGGTGATGTCCAATCTAGTGTTTTATATAAGATCTTTGCCTATAGCCCTGAGGATGATGTGATGATCAAAAGTCATACTTTATTCAATTTGACCCAATCATATTGATATATAAACTAGGCGGTTGTAGTCATGTCTCTGCGTCGTCGTAAGGAACATGAGTGGAAGACATTTCTGCCAATTTTGCAGATAAAATGCAGCTTTCCACCGATAAAACCAAGAAAAAACAGCCTGACAGGAATCCCATTAGGATTCTGTTTTCTTGTAAACTGTCGACCTTCTGAGCCTGACATGGCAGAGGAAGTGTGTACGGCTGCAGTTTTGGGGCTTCTCTGACAGGTGCGAAGCGTCTTTTGAGTTTAATGTGGAGAAAAAGCCCAGATCTATTAGATAAATAGACAGAGCTGAATCTCCAATTGGGTGTATTAGCATAAAAGCGGATTGGACGGCCAGACAGGACACTATAAATGATTCCGTCCTTCAAGTGTAAAGAACATGGTTGCATTCTCCCCCTCCTCTTCCCCTTCCTCTGTTTTTCATCTCTCCTTTGATTCTCCCAGTCTGTGGTATATTACTGCCCTTTTCTTCATGTTTGTGTCTTTAGCCCGGGGCGCTCGCCTTCCTGCTATGACAATGAAATAGTGATGATGAACCATGTCTACAAAGAGCGCTTCCCTAAGGTCAGTCTCACACAAAGATAAACAGGAAAACAATAACTCCAAATACAAGAATTTATCAACGTGCACTTCAATTTACCCTGCACTTTACACTTTATCTAACATCGAAACCTACTTGGGTAGCATTTGACTTTACAGCACAGTTATATTATATTATGTTGATAGGACATAAATACATGGTTGCCAAACATGTAAATACAATGTTATTATTTAATAGTATTATAATTATTCCTAATGCTTTTTAAAAATAATAGCAGGCAGGAAACAAGGTTCAAATTTTCCTGGTAATAATATGGACCGAGGGCTCCGAAATATAATATCCCTTGCAGTGTTTCCCACAAATTTGAAAGAGGTTTTGGTGGTTTAGGTGATCATTTAATCTAATATTCATTTTGAGACTTGGATTTAGACGAACTTTATTGATCCACAAGGGAAATTGTGTCACTGTTAACTCAAATGGTAATCTTAAGAAACAAAACATATAGGTTCATATAGATATTTTGGAGTAAAAATGTAACATTGTACTGATATTTTATCTTATCAATCCAATTTTTTGACAGTGCAGTTAATAGTTATGTGTTTATGTTCAGACAAGAAGCACATGAATTGTAATTTCCAATCCAAATGTCTTGCTTAGCTTGTTTTTAGACTATGGTGGAGAAAATTAGGCCACGGGGGGCCACCATAGTCTCAGTTATTAAGGAAACACTGCCTTGTTATGTAGGCAAAAATTCTTCAGTCTTCATCTGTACTCTGTAGTTGAAGTGTAGGACGTTTCGATCTTAGTCCAAAGATCGTCATCAGCTTGAGCACTTGAGCACGCTGTGGGTCTCTTAAGAGTAAACCAGAAGGAGGAGTTAACCTCTCAGTCCCTCCTCTGGTGCTGAAAGTAGGAGAACATCTTATTCATACTTAATATGGCTCGTTAGCTCTCTATTGTCTCACCCTGGGCTAACTTCTAAGTCTGTTGACACCTCCCTATGGCCCTGCCTTGTTATGACTAGGTACCATGCTTTTTTAATCCTTTTAATGTTATTAGTGTGTGCTGTAAAGTTCAACCGATATAATTTTCTCCTTGTCACAAAAATAAGTGTAAAATAAAGTTGATTAGAGTTGCTCATAGGCAAGGCAAGGCAAATTTATTTGTAGAGCACAATTCATACACAAGGCAATTCAAAGTGCTTCACAATTTCATAAAATTACAAGAAAGCAGATAAAATCAATCAATAAAACAAATATAATCATTGAAAAGTGACATTAAAAGTGAAGAGGCAGATAAAAAACTTTCAGTTGACATATG
>OMNZ01052692.1:3114-15978 GCA_900303255.1 Lesueurigobius sanzi
TGACAGCTCTGAGGACACCGACCACTCAGAAGACGATGGTCAACAACAGGCTCCGGCAAAAAGAAGCTATGCAATCATCCTTCCTGACTCCTGTGTGTCAGACAACAAACCATTCAGCTGCTCACACTGTGGAAAGAGGTTTAAATGGATGTCACGTTTACAAAACCACATGATGGTTCACGCAGGAGACAGGGCTCACAAATGTTCAGTTTGTGACAAATATTTTAAGATAAAATTCCGTCTTAGTCGACACATGACCGATGAACATCAAATCTGTCCCCTTTGTGAGACTAATTTTCCAGATGAGATGAATCTAAATAAACATCTGAGGACTCATGTAGAGGAGGGGACTCTGGACCCGTCGATTCTGGAAAGAGAAAACAAACCATTCATCTGCTCACACTGTGGGAAGAGCTTTAGATGGAATTCACAGTTACAAATACACATGGTGGTTCACACAGGAGAGAGGGCTCACAAGTGTTCAGTTTGTCAGAAACAATTTACACTGAAAAACAGTCTAAATACACACATGAAAATTCACTCAGGAGATAAATCTCATGTGTGTTCATTTTGTGGCAAACTTTTTACACAAAAAATCCATCTAACTAGACACATGGAAATTCACACAAGAGAATATTGTTATGCTTGTTCAGTTTGTAACAATCGCTTTCATCAAAACTCCTCTCTTCAAGAACATCAAAAATCTGTCCATCACATTTGTCCAGTTTGTAATTCACGCTTTCCAGATGATATTAAACTAAATGAACATCTTAGGATTCATGTAGAAGAAGGGACTCTGGACGACTCATTTCTGAAATCATTCTGCTCAGAGTGTGGGAAGAGTTTTAGAGATGACTCGGAGCTACAAATGCACATGTTAGTTCACGGGCCTCACCAATGTTCAGTTTGTCAGAAACGTTTTACACAACAATTCAGTCTTACTTTACACATGAGAATTCACACAGGAGAAAAAAACTATGTTTGTTCATTTTGTGACAAACGTTTTTGTAAAAAACATGATGTAACCTTGCATCAAAAATCTGCCCATCACATCTGTCCAGTTTGTAAAACATGTTTTCAGGACAAGATTAAACTAAATGAACATCTAACGACTCATGTTGAGGAGGGGACTCTAAAACTGAAGTCATTCAGCTGCTTAGAGTGTGGGAAGGAGTTTAGAAAGAATATAAATTTACAAATACACATGGTGGTTCACACAGGAGAGAAGCCTTTCAAATGTTCACTTTGTGAGAAAGGTTTTACACAAAAAAGCAGTCTAAATGCACACATGAAAATTCACACAGGAGAAAAACCTTTTGTTTGTTCAATTTGTGACAAACGTTTTCAAATCAAATCTGGTCTAAATCAACATTTGAAACGTGTCCATCATGTTTGTTGAGTATCAGTCTCCATCACTGTTTATTTCTTTTTTTTTTTCACTGGTTCCAGCTAAAAATCTTTTAATTTGATTGATCAATTTTAAATTTAATTTGTGTCATGTATCTAAAGCAAATAATTTGAATTGTTACTCATGTGGTTTCTGAATGTAGAAGACTTCAGAGAGGGTCTGTGCTGTGATGGGCAGATGATGCCTCAATACATGTGTGAGGCTGATTGTATCAGTAATGTGTCACACAGTGTTGTATATTGTACAGGTGCCATCTGGTGGTGACAAATATATTACAACAGTCAGTCTAGAATGTGGACTAAACACTTGAGTGTATTCTCATTTAGAAAGATGAACCAAATGGCCATGAATGAGCTCGTTTAACAGCTGTGAGAAACTGCACTCCAGCCTATAATAGTAAAAGTGACTCATCTGAAAATGAAGTCACTGATTTAAGATATTACATTTAAAGATAATCATTTGAGGAAAAAAAAAAAACGAAGAACCAAGGCACTCCTCCCACACTATGTCTCCTCTTTTATAGAGGAGTGTTTAGAAACTCAGGACACCTGGTGTGATGCATCATGTGTCGCTGGTCCTCACTTCTTGAAAAAGGCTTTGTTGGAGCTGATACATTAAAAAAAACAGCAACATGTTTTAAAAGATTTGAATACATATTAGCCCAGTACAATAAAGGCTTTTTAGAAAATGTAACTAGAGAATTGCAGTGTGGGAGCACTGCCTTGGTTCTTTGTTTTTCTCTTATGTTTCTATTCCCCGAACGCCAAAGAGCACGTTCCCCAAAAAAATACTTTTGTGGTACTGACTTCCTGAGCACTTTGTGTCCAGTTTCTCTCACATAAACACTTGCACCATGTTGGTCACGTAACTTGCTCGCTAGAGTTCTCTTTCGTGTCGAGACTGTCTCCACCCTACATATTCCATATGTATGGGGACTGACCCCACGGGGCAGCAGACTAGATACTCTTAAGACACACCACCTGTAGTGGCTATGCACTGATTGGCTGTGCAGCTGTATATAAGCCCCACGCATGCGTGGCCACATCAATTACTTGATTTCCACGCATAGAGCAAACGACGTGAGAGTACTAGACATACTAAAGCAGAGTGCAGCTATTTGTGTCCGTCATTGACTTACCAGAGTCTGGAGAGCTGGCTTACGGGCTCCTCTCAGGACGTGGCCACTCTGTTCCGAAAGGATTTGATCCGAAGGCCGAGCCCGAGTGGAATCTGCCCACGGCGAACAAAACTCTGGAGCTCACTCTTTTCTCCCGTGGCCCGTGTGAAATGCGCCCCAGGTGTGAGCACCGAGGCTACACAGTGAAGCATAGTCCGAGTGGAATCTGCCCCCGGCAGAGGAAACTCTGGAGCTCACTCATTTCTCCCGTGGCCCGTGTGAAATACACCCCAGGCGTGACCACCGAGGCTACAGAGGGAAGCGTTGTAATGGAATCTGACCTTGAGTGGAAGCCGAGGAAACTCTGGAGATCGCTCACTTGCCCCTGTGAAACACATGCGCCTCCGGGCTGTTGAACCTGCCGAGGACCCCCCTTGGCCCTGTCCCCCATGTCCTGTCAGCAGGCTCCCACTGAGGACCCCCTTATGGGCTCTTCCTCGTTGTCCGACCATCAGGCTGTCACTGAGGACCCCCCATGGGCCTGTCCTCAGTGTCCTGTCATCAAACTCCCACTGAGGACCCCCCATGGGCTCTTCCTCGGTGTCCTGGCATCAGGCTCCCACTGAGGACCCCCCATGGGCTCTTCCTTGGTGTCCTGGCATCAGGCTCCCACTGAGGACCCCCCCATGGGCTCTTCCTCTGTGTCCTGTCATCAGGTACTCACTGAGGACCCCCTTATGGGCGTGTCCTCCGTGTCCAGTCATCAGGTACTCACTGAGGACCCCCTTATGGACTTGTCCTCCGTGTCCGAGCAGCCCCATCAATGGGCTCCAACATGGGGGACGTTTACGTTCTCGGCCCTGGGTCGGATTGTTAGGCTGTCCCTTTGGGCTAAGGACCCGCAGAGGTGAGGGCTGATGTTGGGCCAGGGGCTCCGTCCTCCCGCTGATGTGCAGTTATTATGTGGGCTGCCCAGGCGCTAAGATTTGAGGAATGTCATGGTGCTCAGGCAGAGTGCCAAGGAGTGCCCCCCATGCGCTCCCCCTGTTGCTCCAGGTACCCGCAGGATGCTAACAGGTGCTGTAGAGCCAGACAGGATGGTCAGGGCCTAGCCAAGTGGCTTGGGGCAGTTTCTTGTTGGTTGGCTGCGGCCAACTTGTGGTTGCCTTGCGTCTGCGGGGTAACCTAGCCCTGGGTAGCATCTTGCACCAGGGCTTTGGACGTGTATGTGTTGTACATAGTTCCATGCTTACTTGCAAATCGGTGTGCACATGGGTGGTACTCTGGTGGCGATGTCATCTCATTCGATTCTACTGCCTCTTCTTCCGGAGGAACAGTGGTCTGCTGGTTTCCTCGCAGTGTCTCTTACAGTCCCCATACATATGGAATATGTAGGGTGGAGAGAGTCTCGACACGAAAGAGAACCTGGGTTACAACGTAACCATCCGGTATTGCTTTCTGTTTGTGCAGAGGCTCAATTAGCTCATTATTGTAGGTCAGTGCTGTGTCTGTGCCCCTTGCTCCCTGCACAGTGCTCTATGCCTTACTATAAACTTATTGCTGCATGAACATGGATAAGGCAGACGTTTTGAATTCCTATTTAGGCTTCTAATGTGTTATAAAGCTCCTGTGGCCTTCGGTTTGTTTGGATTTTCAATTTTTTTTTTTAACTGAACAGTCTGTAAAAATCCTACATTTGCCTTGTATTTTGGGGTTCACCGCTCAATAAAGTAGTCTGGAAAATGTGCTGTCTGTGCTACTTACGCGGCGATGTTGTTTCCAAAATGTAAGCAAATTGCTGTTTGAGAAAATGGTCCTTAAGTTACCTTTTATTTATACATTTAAGGAGAAACATTGAATAGTGCAATAAATAAACACCTACTTGGTCACAATTTTATCAAGTGGATAAGTACTAACCAAACAGCCTCATTTTCAGTACAGAGCGGAAATGGGCAAGGTTACGTTGAGTACATTTCCCCATTGTGAGATTGCTGTTGAGTTTGAGAAGGTTATTGTCCATCCAGGTTTTAATGTCTGTGAAGAAGTTTGTGATGTGGGAAGGCCGTGACCCCCAAAACTAACATGTGAAGGACTCTGGGACCCCCATTGTAAAAAGTAATTGCCTCTTGTAATGATTTCAAGAAAAACATTAAAAAAACAAAAGGTAATAGTGTGTATTTATTTTGTTTATTATTATTTGACCCCAATCCACAAATATACTGGATGCTGTAGTGCGCCAAACTAAACATTAAAAACAGTGTGATTTTCCTTTCTATTTTATCTTGAATCCTCAGGGAACCCCATACATCTGAAAGTAGTGTAAACGCCATAGACCGTAATATACACTATGGTAAACGCTACCTACATTTTATCTTTTTCTTCCTGTGTTACTGTGGCTAAAGTCTTCAATTAGAGCTTTGTTATTGGAGCTACTTTTGGACGATAGTTCTTCACTTTGTTGCCACAGCTTGCTCTCTAGCGGCTAAATCTCCTGCAGCTTTAAACCTGTGCTTTTAAACAGGCAGCTGTCTGGACGCCCTACTGCAGTGACCCCGCGATTAGGACCCCTAGTATTATTAGCTCCGGAGCTAATTTAAGCTAACCGAACCGACCCAGAAGCTTCGCTTTAAAGCTTCACACACAGTGAAACATGGCAGAAGTGAAGCTGAAGCAGCACAGACACAGCTCCACGTAAGTCCAGGGTTTATATTTACTCAATTTTAATGCATTTATATTATTAATTCTTCCTCCGGACACAAACCTGGGTAACTAAACTGCAGTTTTCATGTGGGCCTACTGATGTACGTGCAGTATAGCTGGCACCTATTCTCTGTAAACTGGAGTAAAGTTAGACATGTAATATATATATATATATATATGAAGAGTTCATTTGCAAAAACAGATATCTCCGTTTTGAATTTGTTGCTAAATAGTTTCAGATTTGTATCACTGTGCTCTTAAAGGGACTCCAGGAAAAGTCAAGTTGGATGAATTTCAGAATCAGAATAGAGTTTATTGCCATTGTCAATGAAGGTTTCACAGACTAGGAATTTTCTTTGGTGTACTCGTGCAACATGAAACATAAATATAGATAAAAATAAAGATAAATAATAAACTATGGAAAAAAATTAAATAAAGGATATAACTATGAGGCATGCATAAAAATAGAATAAGATGATAATAATAATAATAATAACAAATCTAATAAAATAGTAACTTAACACAATATGAGACAGCAGTATAAATGGTAAATGGTGAATTACAGATTAGCAGCAAATGTGAGTGTGGACATACCACAGAGTGCAAATAGAGCAGTGCAAATGGAACAGGTTATTCAGATTACATTAGACTGATACAGAGTTATTAAGTCAATCATCATCAATAACAAGTGACTTCATATTTATGATCCACACAATTTCATGTGGTCCTTAACATCACTGCAACATAAAGAGAAAAGTACAAGCTTACGTTTATTTTTTAGTCAATGGCACTTATCTGTTTTTGCAAATGAACACTTCATATATATATATATATATATTGACTCTTTCATGTAAAGTATCTAAAATATGCCAGAATGCTGCTAAAAACATATTTTGTTCAACATTTTTCAGGTTTACAACTGATCTCCCTGTGCTTAAAATTATTTTAGGCTGTTTAACTTATAACTTGGATATGTTGCTTTTGAGAGACCTCAAGCCACCATTAACCTATTTTAAAATTCATATAAAAACTTTGAAAGTTTGATGAGGGCCAGTCTGTTGAAAAATTCAAACAGACCGGGGGGACTGGGCTGAAAATGAGTCCCACTCTGGCCCCGTTTTCAATCGATAAAACTGCTTTATTTATATCCTAATAGCACATTGTCACTGCATTTACAAAAGAGAGCTTTGATGCCAAAACGAAACTGACTGCACTATAAGAGAAATAAACGGCCCACATTTAATGTACCCCATGTTGCTTTTGTTTTCACAGTTTGGAGCCACCGCAAATTAAAAAGGAGCCAGCGTCCCCCAAAATTAAAGAGGAGCCAGAGTCCCCCCAGATTAAAGAGGAGCCAGAGCTGTGCATCAAATCAGAGCCAGAAGAGTTTTCTTTTCACATCGTCACTGTCAAAACTGAAGATGATGAAGATGAGTCCTCTGTGCTTCATCAAAGACCAACTGAGGAAACCAATGGAGAGGACTGTGGAGCAGATGGTGAGGAGCACACTGACAGCTCTGAGGACACTGACCACTCAGAAGACTATAGTCAACAACAGTCTCCGGCAAAAAGAAGCTACGCAATGATCCCTCCTGACTCCTGTGTGTCAGACCACAAACCATTCAGCTGCTCACACTGTGGGAAGAGCTTTAAATGGATGTCACGTTTACAAAAACACATGATGGTTCACACAGAAGATAGGGCTCACAAATGTTCAGTTTGTGACAAATATTTTAAGATAACATTCAGTCTTCGTCGACACCTGATCTATAATCATCAGATCTGTCCACTTTGTGAGACTCTTTTTCCAGAAGAGATTAATCTAAATAAACATCTGAGGATTCACATAGAAGAGGGGACTCTGGACCCGTCAATTCTGGAAAGAGAAAACAAACCATTCAGCTGCTCACACTGTGGGAAGAGCTTCAGATGGAAGTCATGTTTACAAAAACACATGTCTGTTCACACAGGAGAGAGGGCTCACAAATGTTCAGTTTGTGAGAAACAGTTCATTAAAGAAATCCATCTAACTACACACATGAGAATTCACACTGGAGAAAGACCCTATGTTTGTTCAGTTTGTGACAAACGTTTTTGTAGAAAACAACATCTAACTAAACATAAAAAATCTGCCCATCACATCTGTCCAGTTTGTAAAACATGTTTTCAAGACAAGATGAATCTAAATGAACATCTGACGACTCATGTTGAGGAGGGGACTCTGAAAGTAAAATCATTCAGCTGCTCAGAGTGTGGGAAGGAGTTTAGAAAGAATATAAATTTACAAATGCACATGGTGGTTCACACAGGAGAGAAGCCTTTCAAATGTTCACTTTGTGAGAAACGTTTTACACAAAAAAGCAGTCTAACTTTGCACATGAGAATTCACAATGGAGAAAAACGTTATGTTTGCTCAGTTTGTAACAAAGGTTTTCATCAAAAATGTGGTCTCGATCAACATTTGAAACGTGTCCATCGTGTTTGAGTTTGATGGGATGATTCTAAATTAACTGAGGTTTATGACTAGAGGTCGCCCGATATGGGTTTTACGAATGCCAATTTTTGGTGATTTTGATCAATTTCGATGTGCAATATTGAAGGCCGATCAAAACATCTTGTATATTACTGTGTGTATGCTGCTTCTAAACTGTCTAAATGATAAAGTGTTGAACTGTGACCGCAAGAGCTGATTTATTCAGGACTTTAATGTTCAGCTTACCTTAAATAACAAAGCTTTGTCTTAGAATAATTCAAAAGTTGCACTGGCAAAGCTACTCTTCAATGTTGGAACTTATTTATTTGCTTGTTTTCCTTGCAGTGGAGGACGTTGTGGACTCGAGGCATGGCTTGTAGACATTACACTTGTTTGTACATTACATTTGCTCTTTGTTCACTGTATTGATGTCTGAAGTCCTGTGATGTGACTCGTGTGATATTGGGCTATACAAAAAGAAATGGATTGAGATTTAGGAGGAATTTTACACTGCTGTAACTGGGAAACTATTGCACGCCATCAAGATGCTCGTCATCGGTTCTGTTCAAGATCAAGATAAATTCCACAGTCTGTTGTTAAATATTGTCATACTATATGCTAACAATAACAGTAATTACTGATGCCACCAGGGGCGGAGCAGGGGAGTGGCTTTGGGGAATTAAGTCTGGAATGTCTTTTCAAAGGCCCTACCTGTATATCTTGACTTTTTTTTTGTTGTCCGTATGTGTGTATACAGTTTATGTAAACTTATGCATTCCATAGAATATGAATAACACAAAAACCTTTATTTCAGCCCTGCATGAAGCCATTTATTGTCAAAAAACCTTTGTTTATGCTTTTCAACTAGAAACTAGCCAAATGTTCCTGATCAAAAGTTAACATATTGTGCATCTTTGTACATATTTGTACATCAATTTTGTCAGAGTCCTGTATTTCAGCTGAAGTGAGTTTTTCTTTGCTCCTGAACAGTTTTCCTGGCAGTTGTTGAAGGTCATGTAAACGTTAGATCAGGGACATGCGAGTAGTTTCTGTTTCATTATGATTTCAAAAGAGTAAACTCAGTTCTTTCACAATAAATGGCTTCCCGCAACGAGTGGACAAAAGATTTTATGAAAAATGGCCAAAAGATTAAAAGGGGATGTAAACTTATGAGCACAACTGTAATAAAAAAAAAAATGTATAGAAATTAATATCTGTATTTTGACAGCTACCATATTTAACAGCATTGAATTCTATTTACACGATATTTGGATCTGAAAATATGGGAAATTTTCCCTTAGGGGTGAAATACGGTAGTTTCTCGGCTAAAACGGGACACTTAACAGCTACAGTTTGCTATGGTCCTACAGAATGTTATGTCACATGAACACAACTAGTGAGTGGGTGGTGGTCAGACGCCGATTGCCCCAGGGCAGCTCTGGATACTATAAAAGGTTATCCGTCTGTGTAGGTTCTCAGTCGTACAGGATTTGTCCATCGTAGGCAAAGATTCTTCAGTCTTCATCTGTACTCTGTAGTTGGAGTGTAGGACATTTCGATTTTAGTCCAAAGATCGTCATCAGCTTTAAAAAGACTTGAGAACGCTCAAACTCACATTTTTGCCTACGATATAAAAGGCTATGAACATTTTTAATCAAACAGGAATAGAACCTTCAAAATTGCAAATTGAGTGACAAATAAGTAACATTTCAAACTTGTCACTCCTTTTGCTGCTGTGATGGAATGCGAGCTGCCATACTGTTGCTATGTTTTGACATCACCAGAGTCTGAAGAGTGAATAATAACGATGGCGCAGAGCTTTGAGAAACTTGTGACAAAGAACAATA
This sequence comes from Lesueurigobius sanzi, assembly GCA_900303255.1. Lineage (NCBI taxonomy): Eukaryota > Metazoa > Chordata > Actinopteri > Gobiiformes > Gobiidae > Lesueurigobius > Lesueurigobius sanzi. The sequence continues at coordinate 12,660 of OMNZ01052692.1, forward strand.
CAAGCCAATATTATTATTACTATTATTGAAAGTTGAAAAACCTGATTCCTTCTGTCTTTATGTTAGAAACTTCATCCAAAAACCAGAAACTTTGGATAAAAACTATGACTTTATTTTACAACGATTCATTTAAAACGCAGACTTCCTAAAACCGGGTTCAGGAGCGGGTTAGTCCTGGTTCAGTTCAGTCCGGACTAGGCCATGGCGTGGGGGACCAGCTGGCGCAGGACCCGGTTCAGGGCCTGGACCTTGGACTCTAGGACTTGGCTCTTCTTCTGGGCCTGTCTGTGGCGCTGCTCAGTCACCTGCAGCGCCCCCTGCAGCTCAGAGTTCTCCAGGTACAACTGCTGCACCAGGGCCCCACTGCGGACCGACCGAGAGACCTGGAACAGGACCAGAGAGACCAGGGTTAGACCAGAGACCAGGACTGAGACCAGGGCCCCACTGCGGACCGACCGAGAGACCTGGAACAGGACCAGAGAGACCAGGTTAGACCAGAGACCAGGACTGAGACCAGGGCCCCACTGCGGACCGACCGAGAGACCTGGAACAGGACCAGAGAGACCAGGTTAGACCAGAGACCAGGACTGAGACCAGGGCCCCACTGCGGACCGACCGAGAGACCTGGAACAGGACCAGAGAGACCAGGGTTAGACCAGAGACCAGGACCGAGACCAGGGCCCCACTGCGGACCGACCGAGAGACCTGGAACAGGACCAGAGAGACCAGGTTAGACCAGAGACCAGGACTGAGACCAGGGCCCCACTGCGGACCGACCGAGAGACCTGGAACAGGACCAGAGAGACCAGGGTTAGACCAGAAAGACCAGGGTTAGGTCCAGGAAGCGTTCCATTTTAATTTAGAACCAAAAGTAAAATGTGACTAAACAGGCGGCTGTAGAAATGCAGAGAGCGTTTAGGGAGCTGCTTTGAAAGTCAAAACACGTGACTGAACATGGAGATAGAGTTTTTTTTTTTTTTTTTTACCATTTAAGATCCTCTCTGAATATATACAGACTTTTTTACTATTTCTTTCTCTCAGTGTATTTGTGCAGGGGAAAAACAAAACACAACAAGGATCCAGGAAGCAGCAGTAGTGGCAATAATAATATAAATATTCATAATCTCAATGATAAAACATATCAAATATGAGAGGGGAACGCGTGATCTCCTGATGTGAATTATTTGGTTGAGTTTTCAGAGTTTGTGCAGTCGTGGAGAGCTGGTGGTACCTGGTCCTGGAGCTCCGTGACCTTCTCCTGGAGGAGGCCTCGCGTGGCCTTCAGCTGCGTCTCCAGATCATCCGCTCTCTGCTGCACGACCAACACTGCCTTTTCGTACTGCCCCTGAACACACCGCCAGAGAGTGTTAGCCGCGCACTGGGAGAGTATAGCACCATGCACCCCTCGTGTCTCTCTCTCACCTGTGTCACTGATGTCTCCCTCTCCCTCAGCTCCTGCTCCAGTCTCTCCCTCTTCTGTCGCTCGTCTCTCAGTTGGTTCAGAGCCGAGTCCAGTTCTTCTCTGGACCGGGACTCAGACCGGGACTCGGACCTGGACTCTTGGATCTGGTGGATCTGACGCAGGTGCTGGGCCTGGACCAGACTCAGGGCCGTGTCTGCTCTCAGGGCCTGAACAGAGTAACAGGGACAAAGATTAAAAACAGACGTATATATATATATTATCCACAATTCATTGCTGCGCTTGACGTTTGAACATGGAACTATTTAAAAGCTAAACTATGACAATGTTTGGCAGTGGAGCTGCTGTGTCTATGGCGAAAACTGTCTGTTCAAATGTAAGTATTGAAATATTTAATCTTTTATAATGTGAGAACAGCGATGGGCCTGTGACGGGGAGATCAGAGAACCATCGTCCGATGAAAATTTGCGGGGCCTTGGTGCCGCTGACGTAATGCCAAAACTTAGTTGGATAGAAAAGTGACTGGTCACTGTCTAAAATCCTGTGTTTTTTGCTTGTAACCTAAGCACTTCATGCACTTCTACCAAGTGCACACTTCACATTAGGTCGGCAGGGTGCAGTGTGGGGATTGGGACAGGGCCCTGGTTACAGCAGAGCGAGAAACCTCTCGGTTTTCTTTGAAAAACTCATCACGCTGCAATATAGTTTTCTAAATGCTTCTCAAACAAATATATCGTTGACCTGGTCTTGGGCCTGCGTCTTGGCCGTCTCCAACTGGTCCAGTTGAGTCCTGAGGTCCAGCTGTTGTTGGTTCAGGTTCTGGATCTGCTGGTTCTCGGCCTGGACTTCACGGACCTGGAACAAAACCGTGTTTAGACTGGGGTCTGAGCCAGGATCTGGACTGACTTTTGGGAGAGTCTGTGCCTTGTAGTCCAGGTCCTGGTTTTTGACTCGCAGCTGCTGTAGCTCCGCCTCCAATGATGATGTCACTTCCTCCTTCTCCGTCATAAACTTCCTGAGACTGGACTCCAGCTGCTCTATCTGAAATCAGACCAAACCCAGATCAGAACCTCCGCCTGAAACAGCATCTGAGTGTTCTCTCCATAAGCTTCAAAAGGTCGTGACCTGAAATATGAAGTGAAAACCATTTGTGTGACGACATCGTGAAGCTCATTGAGAAAAAGTGTAAAGCAGTAATCAAAGAGGAGGAATCTATTTCAAACATTTTGAAAAACATAATTCCATATGTGTTTATTAAATGGTCACATTTATATAGCGCTTTTCTACCTGCTTTAGGCACTCAAAGCGCTTTACATCAAGGAACCACTCACCCATTCACTCTCATTCATACACCAGTGTACGCAGACACTGGTTATTCATACATTAAAGGGACTCTATGGAAGTTAAAATGTAAAAACTAATATATTTTCCACCCCCTACATGCTCCAGCAATGTCCCGCGCTGTACTGTGAGCCCACACCTATCCCACTCAATTGCCACTATAAGCCTGCACTGTCACCAGAAAGTTGCGTGTTCGGGCCGAGGCAGCAGTCATCCACCAGCTCAACATGGAGACTGCAGTTACGCAGACGGCCAGAGGTGGCAGTCACGAGTATGAAAATGATCAAACTCCGTTGAGTCCCTTTAAAGATCATGAGTGAGCCTCGTAGGCCAGGGCTGTGACCCCGAAAATGACCATGTGAGCAATTCAGGACCTCCACTGCAAGATGTTATTGGTGCTTGTAATATCAAGCAGCACATTTCATCAAATCTGATTTAAATTTACATACAGTTGTGGCCAAAAGTTTACATACCCTTTTAAGTTTGCATACTGTACCCAGTTAATCTTTTGGCCATTTTTCATAGAATATGAATGAGAACACTTAAATCTTTTTTTCT
>OMNZ01052700.1:0-15741 GCA_900303255.1 Lesueurigobius sanzi
GGCTGCCTTTAGGAGCACGTCTGTATTGCTGGCAACAGTTTCATCCAAAACGTTAGTGCACCTTTAACCTCTTATACCCCACAGGACCCAAATTGGGCACTAAAATCTCTCCTTCCCCTCTCTCTCTGTCTCTCTCCTTCCCCTCTCTCTATCTGTCTCTCTGTCTCCTTTCCCTCTCTCTGTCTCTCTCCCTCTTTCCTTCTTCTCTCTCTTTCCTTCCCCAGGACCCAAATTTGGCACGCTGGGGTTTAAGAGGTTAAATATTTGTATTGGCAAATCACGTCCCTTTTATCAGAAGCCTTCCTGTGTCCTTTCTGTGTCCCTCCCCTCGGTATTCCACATTTGCTATTGTGCTTTCTTATAAACACGACTGAAGCGCCGACATGTGTAAAGGATTATTAGCACAAAAACATGATATGGTCATAACAACCATAGCCCTATAACTCAGAGCAAGACTTTTTGTGATGAGGTTCTGTTTGCTCCACAGAGCTCCAGTGGGCACATCTGGATATCAAAGCATTTGCAGAAGAACGGGGCTCCTTTTTACTTCATTCAGTCAACCAACCAATAAGTCACAGAAAACCTGCAACGTGCTTAAATTGGGAAAGAAGGAAAAAGCATGCAGGTATACTTATAACTTATGATTCCACATTGTCAAAGTAAGGACCAGAATACATCTGTGGTTTAGCGCCTCACCGCTCAAAGCAGTCAAACCAAAGCAACACACACTGAGCCAATGACAGTGACTCACATTGAGCCAATGAAATGCTTTCACACACTGCATAGCGAACTGATTCAAGCCGTTTTGGAGACAACTAACTGGTCAAGACTTACTGATCAAACTTATAAACTAGTTTGACTGAGACTGTCTCTAGTCGGCATGTACAAAGCTTTTCTAGACATTTGCTTCACAATAACTTGATTTATCCATCCTCTCCTCCTGACATTTTGGTTGTGATAAGCTACTCTTGCAGACACAGCTGCCCTGGAGCAGACTGGCGGCCTCTCTGTGAACCACTGACCCAGACTTCTTCTTCACTGAATAGAAGCACTTAAACATGGGCTCCTGAGATCCACGTGTTGGTCTACTTTTAGACCCGAAAGAGAGAAGCACTGTTCCACCCTCAATATCAAACCGTAAACATTTACTGACTCAAGTTGCGTTGGACATGACATCTAGTTCTTTCATACTGTTGCACATGCTTTTGGTGTGCATTTTGAAATTTGGCTCTGACTTATATGACAATACTCCTGTTTTGGACTCCTCTGTTATCATGAACCAGGATTTTGTTACTCAGACACAGGTACCAGGGCACACAGGCCAAAGAAACTCCGTAATCAATCTCTCTAAAGCTGGGATGCTCTGTTTATGATTCTCTTTATTATCAGTTAAATTTGTTTTGGATGGCTGGAAGAGAAAATGATCATTGCATGCTAATTACTTTGTAACAGTATCAATTAATCTTCGAAACATAAACAACGGCAAAAGCATTCCTCATTTGAGAGTTTTCTCTAGTAGTAATTGTTTCTATCTTGCTAGGCTAATTAAAGCAAAGTTAAATTGTCGGGTGTTTTATTTACTTTCACTGCTATACTAAACCATCCCACACCCTTTTTACCCACAAGGCCCTCGGGGTGCAGCCGCTACACTAGATTTATCTACTGAAAGCAGCTTCCTCTTGCTTTTTGAGGCGATAATTAATCCCTCATTTATAAAAATAAAGCTGCAGCAGATAGGGGAATGCGGTCTGGGAGCCGTTTGGTGTAACCTCTGCATCGCACACCAGTGAGGCCCTTTTATTTATGCCATGCCTCCTCATCTGGGTTGCCAAATAAACACAATTATAACCGCCAGATCTGCTTTTATCAAGCAAACCCATGGCTGTGAACGTTGCCATCGCCGGTACAGAGGGATTTGGCATTAGTGTTCGTAAATACTTTATAGATGTCATTAGATGAAACTTGTGATGTGTGCGTCCTAGCAAAAGTCTTTCCCAAGTCCACTGGAGCAAGACCGGCCATCTCCACTCATAATGTGCATTTAATAAGAATTAAATTGGCGCGTGGATAGATGCAGTTTGAGCGGTGGGATAATGACAGTTTGACTCTTCATGGCTTTGATATGTGTCTGACAGCCGCCTGTAAGTCTAATGGAGCCGTTCCACCAGCATCTGTTAAGAATGCTTCATTGAGTTTACAATTAGTGAAGGCCACGGTCCACTGGCGCGAGCTGTGACCACTCCGACTGGGCATGGTGCTCTGAACAATCCTGGCACCAGTCTGATGAGTTAGATGTTAGTTTCCAGTTGATGCGTAAACTTGGATTGTAACAGTTTCCGTAGACTTGAAAACTTACGTACGTAAAATTCTGGGTGTATGGGGTGTTTCGGCATTTTTCAATCTGGACGTGGGTGTATGCTGGACTCAAACCCAACGGTGGTGGCATCCAGACAACAACTTCTTCTCCTTTTTCAGCCCTTTTAGTTACAATATTATCAATCAATCCATAATATTAATTTAGTACATCACTGAAAACAACTTTTGGTGAAATAACCATTCTTGGATAGTCAGTTAATGGCTTCTTGTGTGGCATTTATAACCATTGTAATAATGGTGAACACTGCTCATTTTAAGGAATGCAATTCAGACTAGAAATATATGAAATCAAATCATGTATTATCGAACACGACTTTTGTAGTCTACAGATTAGAGTGCCTGTGTGGACGCTTCTATATTGGAAGGACTAAGCAAAAATTTTGAATAGACTTTGTGAGCATAAACATGCCATCAGAACTGGAAACCTCCAGTATGGCAGTACACTATAAGGAAGCAGGACATGGAAGCTGTGAAAGCCTGAAAAGAAGTGGCGTTGAACACATCCAACTTTGTTAAAGAGGAGGAGACAAACTGAAGGTGTTACTCCAACAGGAGTCCTATTGAGGCCACACAGAATCTAGGACTAAATGATGAATTAGAGTTCTTTCGTTTTTTGTGATGCATTCTATAAATGGCCCTTTATGCTCTCTGTGCATGTGCCTTCAAAATAGAACAAGTTAAATGACCTCTAGGTATAAAAGAGGTCTGGGCGGCACGGTAACGCAGTTATTAGTGCTTGTGCTTCACATCTAGAAGATCCCGTGTTCGATCCCAGGCCAGGACGGTGCCTTTCTGTGTGGAGCATGTTCTCCCCGTGCCTGCGTAGGTTCCCCCAGGTGCTCCGGTTTCCTCTACCACTAAAAACATGTACAATAGGCCAGGATGAAAGATGTCTGTGTGTGAGTGCATGGTGGTGGTCTGAAGGTCCCTTGGTGCCAGATGTGGGCAGCCACTCTTCTGTCAGTCTGCCCCAGGGCAGCTGGTCACCACTATCGTGTTGTGAATGTATTGTCCTGTTGCACCCCATGGAAAGCGCTTTGTGACTATGTCTGTGAAAGGCGCTCTATAAATAAAGCTCTTCTCTTCTAAAAAAAAAAAAAAAAAACTTGCCATGAATGAATAAAGGCCCATGGAATCCGTGGGTGAAGTCTCCGGAGACATGAATATTTGAGGGTGTTTAATTCAAATGATGCTGTGCCACGTTTATCATCAGCTGCTCGTGTACAGGATCGGAGAGGTACACCCACGTTCATAAATGCCACGTGACCCCTGAAAATACACAAGAAATACAGAGAAAATGACTTCACAATCTCAGATTGAAGGCAGGGACATGATCACTCTATGGGAGAGTAACTGTTTCCTGAAATATCCAGACTGAACGTCCACAACTATTGGACTTTGTTATTGTTTTGGTTGATATTTCTATTTAAATATATTTAAATGAGCAACAGTTACACCAGTTTAATTGTATGTACTGCCATCACTTTTTGAAGGTACCATGAATAAAAACCATCACCTTATTTTAGTTTAACTTTGTGCCTTTGTTCCATGTGTATAGATCCATTATTATAAAGATATGAATCATAAACCAGGCCAAGACACCGACAACATAACAATTGCATTATAGAAGTGTGTCCTGTCCTCCACTTTAACATTAAACAATTATAAAGTCTCTCAGAATGTTGTGATGTCATGTAGCAACCAAAGGAATGTGTAAAACTAATGGATAGATAGATCTATATCACTGAGGAAAGAAAACATTCAGAATATGTAATTTCAGCTTTGTGTTTTCTGGTTCCACCGGGACCTGGGGCCAGTCACAGTGCCTGGGTTACTGTATATTTGCAACAATTGGCGCTTAATCACAGCATACTCACCATTCACTCTCACATGTGCACCTACCTACAAATAGGAAATCAATTCTATGGACCGTCTAATCAGAGTAACAACTGAAATCCCATGCGGCAAAGCGAAAAAATTTCAGTCTCGTTTTGGGCCATTTACCTGCATTTCGAGACATGTGGCGCCCGATTCGAGTTGTTATGCAATGCCTTATGTTTAATGTAATGAAAACTTGGACGGCGTGAAACAAAGGCTGCTGCTGAGTAAGATGACAAAGGATCCAGCTATAGATGTAGACAAGTCGAGGTCCAACACTTTTCCAACCGCGATGTAAAGGATTATGGTGTCAAGAAAGAGCAGACTGAAGTGCTCTTATCTTTTGATACCCGAGATGACTTTGTGCATTGTGCGAAGAGTCATGACAATAGTCTCCTCCATTGACCTGTTGGACTGTTGTGAATCAAAAGAGGCACTTGACTGGACTGGACATGTTGGAAAGCAGTTTTTCAAAGCACTTACTTAGAATTGGAGTCTGCACAATAGGTCCAAAGTCTTTTAGCTCCGTTTCAGCTGACCTAAAACTGCCACCAGGAAGTTCTCTAGATGGGGAGTGAAATCTTGGCTTCTTTCTAAATGTAAGTCCAGTTTTTTAGAGCTCCACAACAGCTTACTTTTTATGACTGGAATGGAGTTGCATGATTTGAAGTGTGGATTAAACTCCTGACTCATGAATAAATTGTAGATATTGGTCAAACCCTTGTTAATGGGTCAGCCAAAGAAATATAAACAGTCAAGAAGTGTCTGATTTACTGACATAGAGGGGAGCAACGAAAAGGTTAACGCTCCCTTTTCGGTGTTGCCAGAGGCCGCATCCATTGAGATGAGGGAAACATCGATTGAGAGTCTGAAAAAAATAACACTTCATGCATTTTATATATTTGTATAATATAAAAGAGAAGTCAATGAAAATATTTTTTTGCTACAGAAGATCACAGAGAGGACAGTTAATCTTTTAAAGTGGGCTAAAGTTAGCAGGAAGTTAGCATGTTTGGACTTCAATATAAAGTGTTGAGCCGTGCAGGTCAAAAACTAAGCAATATTGAAATATAATAAGCTGCAAAATTACTCACAGTTATGTGGTCATTTGAATTTGATCTTGGATTTGATCGAATGTTATCAAATTAGTCACTATGAACGGCAAAACTTTTGAAATCCGAACATGCTAACTTCCTGCTAACTTTAGCCCACTGTAAAACATTAACTGTCCTCTCTGTGAATCTTCTACAGCAAAAAATCTCTGGGCCAATATATTAAACACGTCAAAAGTTATTTTCAGACGTAAATGTGAAGATCTTAGCCGATGTTTCCCTATTCATCTCAATGGACGCAGCCTCTGGTAACACCGAAAAAGGGGCGTTAACCTTTCCGTTGCTCCCATCTATATACTGTAACTTCCTGTTCATGGGGCAGATTTTTGTAAAAAGGGCATTGGCAGGCCATAACTTTCCTCCCCCCTAACCTGTGCCACCCTGTGCCCCGCCCCGCCAACATCAGATGCAGTCGAGCAAAGCAAGCGCCCTCCAGGACTGAAGCAGCAGCGAGCTGGGCGCCTCCCCACTCACCTCCGGATCATTATTACCTGATTAAGTGTGATTAAGAGGAGATCATTAGCAGCTGCATGTCCTGTCAGTAAAGATTAGTGTGATGGGTGCGTTATAGTCTGGGGCTCATCTCAGGCTCAACCCCCTTCTGAACAATGAGGGAAGCATTGTTTCGCCAAGCCCTCAGAACCAACTGCACGCTGAGGTGAACGTCCCACAAGTGCACCGTAATGAACTCGATCGTTCTACAAGGCTGGTGACATTGAACACATGCCATCGTCAATAGCCACTTTCTGAATGTACTTGGTTGCTACGGTTACCAGGTGCATTCATCAATTACAAACCAAAAACTTGCCTCGCCGTCAAAGTCATAATGTGAGGTAAGTTTTGGCACTGTATATTCCTTCCCTTTAGCAGCGCTTTGATGCAAGAGTAAGCAGCTGCACCCTGGAGTTGTCCGACCTTCCTGGTTTGTAACTGCCGGATGCACCCTGAAAATGTGGCAACCAAGTCAATTCAGAAACTGGCAATTCAGCATCAATGCATCGTGCTGTTGATGCTTGTATTAAATATACAATATCAATAGCATCAGTTTGTGCAATGCTTTTCATAACTTGGTGTGTTTAGATCTGCGCATCAACACTATCATGTTAAAGGGACTCTACGGAAGTTAAAATAAAAAAATATATACATTTTCCACCCCCTACATGCTCCAGCAATGTCCCACGCTGTACTGTGAGCCCACACCTATCCCACTCAATTGCCGCTATAAGCCTGCACCGTCACTAGAAAGTTGCGTGTTCGGGCCGAGTCAGCAGTCATTCACCAGCTTAGCATGGAGACTGCAGTTACGCGGACGGCCAGAGGTGGCAGTCACGAGTATGAAAATGATCAAACTCCGTTGAGTCCCTTTAAGGGAAGAGCTTTTTGCTTTAAATGAAATGTGTGTAAAATATCATTGGAGTTTTTTTTGTGTGAAAAAGTCTACTGTATATGTCATTTTAATAGAAATTAGGCTCTAGAGAAACAGGTGTTTCATGTGTTCATAAGTGCGGTTGGAAGGGTCTGTTAGTTCATTTACATTTATTTAAAGGATCTTATTGCAAGGTTCAAAAATAGATTACTGTAACGCGCTACTGGCTGGTTGCCCAAATAGTTCACTTAATGGTCTCCAACTAATCCAAAATGCTACAGCAAGGTTGGTAACTAGGACCAGCAGGCGAGATCACATAACCCCCCATACTCGCTTCCTTGCACTGGCTCCCAGTAGTAGCTGGGATACAGTTCAAAATTCTTCTTTTAACTTAGAAAGCATTAAATGGTATTGCTCCTTCCTATATTGAAGACCTGTTGGTGCCACATCGCCCAAGTAGAGCCTACGCTCCCAAAATGCTGGTTTGTTAGTGGTTCCTAGGATTCAGAAAAGGACCCTTGGAGGGCTTTCAGCCATCAGGCCCCAATTCACTGGAATTCCCTTCCCACTCACGTTAGAAATGCTGAAAGTCTCGAAAACTTCAAAACTAAACTAAAAAACCTTCCTATAGACCTTTCTCAGTCATGTGACTTTTGCTGCCCACCAAAGCCTCTTGATTGGTCAGAGCATAGAGATATAGAATGTTTCGATTTGAGTTGCTTGCAGCAACCCATTGTTGCAACATAAGTTCCACTATAGCGATGATGTCAGCTGAGAAAGGTCTATTCGACCGTGCATTTGGCTAACATTTTTGTATTTTTATTGCATTTTATTGTAATTGCCGAAGATTTTGTATTTTTATTGTGTCATTTTTATTACCTATTTAATTTTTGTATGTGATGTGTTTTTACTATGTTCAGCGCCTTTGACACTCACTGTGTGTAAAAGGCGCTCTACAAATAAATATTGATAGATTGATTTAAAGACTATATGAGATTAGTCAATCCAACTGGACTGATGCTCTATCAAACTGTTAACCATAACTGAACTAGCCAAATGCTGAAAAAGCACTTACATTGCCTAAACAACAAATGTATAATGGAGAAAATGTGAGCAGCATAAATTTGGTTAGGAAGTTTATAGGCACTATACTGTACATAGTGTATTGCCTCTGCCTTCTTCTGAGCGTATTGTTGAGATGTCTTTTAAGTCCTCCAGAAGCTGCACCTGTTGTGATACGTGTGATGCCTGATAGACACAGCTCTCATTACAAGGATGAACGGTGCAGAGGGAGCATGGACAGGAGCATCCGTCTAAGATGCCTTCATTGAGGAAGTGCATGGAACGCTTCCAAACGGACAGCCAGATTGGTTTCCAATTCCCCCATCAGACAAATTGAGCCCAGTGGCCAATTATTCCCAATGCCAATTAACCTTGCACCAGCCCCTTTCTGAGAATGCGTGAGTCAGCCTGCCAAATCTGCTTTTGCCTGTCACTTGGACTTTGCTGATGAAAATAGACAGGACCGCTGTGCACCAAATATCACTGTGCCGTCAACTTTCTGCGGGACAGACAGCACTTTAGTGCAGATTCATGAAAAGTGTATGAGGCCCTAATTATATACACACATTTATCACTAGTCCTCTTATTTGAAAATACATTTTCAAATAAATGCACAAAGTGTTAGAGATTATGTCCTTGCATACATCACAGGCCTGGAGACAATTTAACAGTCAACGTATGAACATTGAATATCAAAGTCTGACTATGCTTCCTAAGAACATTGAGCCGTGCATACCAAGAATGATTCTAAGACTTCAGTCGGACGATGCTATGCAAAGGGAGAGACAATGATGCCATTGTATTTAAGTATTTAAGTTAAGGACAAACTCAAGCTGAGGACAAATTCTCTCAATTCTCAGACAACTACTTAGTTATCAGTGTGGCTCCCGTTCGCAGTTTTACTCCAAGAGAGGATTGGTATGTAAGGACAAATTCTCTAACACAAAGGAGACCCATAAAGAAATAACACATCTTGAATCATCCATGCAATTATGTAACCCTCAAACGGAAATATGCACTTTATTCTTATAACCATAATACATTACAATACACAAATTAATAGTGTTTTCTGGGTCATTATAGGATACTGGTAACCACTTTGTTAAAACAGTTTACATTCAAAAGTTTGTCTTTTCAAATGACTGCTGTTGGAAGAGCAGAAAAGTCATCAAACAAATCTTACTGTCAGATGCAAATCATGCCAAATGCTGATAAAAATACAACATGGCTCTTTGTGAATAAAATAAGTGTAGCTCGCAGATGCCTTGTTATATTATGGGGATAGCATCAGTAGCTACAAAAGGCAGTATTCGTAAATCTCATACATGTAAAACCCATTTATAAATATTTATGGAAAGTAGCACCAATGTTTCTACACCAGAAAATCTAAAATCATCACTCTTCTTTTTTTTTTCTCATTTGCATTAATTTATGTTCAAGTCCCCACTCACACATGCTATTATTAAACCTCTACCGCCCACTCTTCATTTACATACTGTACAGCCTTGTGGCATAAGATCATTTCCAGCTCTTTCAAAAGGAGATCTGGCCTTTTGCCTCTTCCGCTCAGAGACATTTCAGCCGTATTTAAAGCCTTCAAACGGGATAATAGTTATAGCATTATGTGGAAAGTAGAAAATGACATTAATGTGATGTTGGCAGCGTAATTACAATGTGTGAGTAAAATGATCATAATATCAACCATAATGCATTGCGTTTAGCAGCTGTTTGATCTGTGACTCTGGATGAGGGGTTAAAGTTGGCGGCTTCTATAGCAATTATTTCCATGCCCCTTTCGGAGGAGTGTCTGGGGAGTGGCCTGTGCTCCCCCTGGCATTACGGAAAATCTAATGATCACCACCGGTTAGTAAAAACTACGTAAATTTGACAAATATATGGCTAAAACTAAAATGGAAAAATTGCTATAAATAGACATGTATGTATGTCTGAACCCTCACCAGGCTTCTTTTCTTGTCGACCAGATGTAACTGTAAACTACTTATGTGCCACTAATGCTAGGTAGCCTACTTTGTGCCTATGCCATTCATCTTTGGTTAATGTGCAGCTGTGGGTCTACCCGGGTGCATACCTATGATCATGTGTGTGGCCCATGTTAAGACATAGCGGAGAATCGATCCCACTACCTGTGACTTATAAGGTAAGCGTCCTAACCATTTCGCCAAAGCTCCAATGGTGATAGGGCCAGTCAAAGTGATAAAACTCCCCGGGCCGAAATAATGTCCCAGCGCGTCCCTGCCCAGTACTTATGTTCCCCCGGGAGTATCAGGGAACAATGGCAACAGACGCCAGAGGTACCTACTGTATGTTCCCCCACACTCTAATCCTAACCCTGTACACTAACCCTTACCTTAACGCTCTTAATCTTAACCCCTAACCTTAACTCCTAGGAAAAAACTGCTACGATACACCGAGCTAAGCGTCTGGGGAACATAGGTACCTCTCCTCTGGCGTCTAGAGGTGCCATTGTTCCCTGATCCTCCCGGGGGAACATAGGTAACATAGGGCTGAATCCGGTCTACCCCCAACTTCTGAGCACATCAAGAGCAATGCACTGAAAAATAGACAGTGGAAAAGCTGAAAACAAACACTCAATGTTGGCCTAAAGATTTTGCCACATGGGAGCATTAATTCCAAAACCAATATTAGATTTTTCTCTTCTCAGGAGCCTGGCGCAAGCAGCAACTTAACTTGATCTATGGATTTCATTTAGCATCATCTAATACAGCACAGTGAATCTAATTTGTTTGGGCGCTCAACACTGAAGCTTATTACGGTGAAAGACACTGCAAATGGGTTTACAATTGAACATGGGATCCTTCTTCTCTCAGCAGAAATTTGACTTTGAGTTTCCGTACAGCAATTTTACAGAGCTATTGCCGCATTTGTGCACTTCCCCTGCATAAGAACAAATCGTATTCGACATGTGTATATTATATTACTCCTGTTGCATCACTGTTTTATTTTTCTCTTAAGTTTACTCAAAGAATGGATTTGAAATAAAGGGAATCTGGGTGCATTTCCTGGCAAACCTGGAAAACGTTCATCCTAACGCACTGATCTCTGTCAGATCTCTTACCCAAATGTATCTACTTAATAAATCCAAATCGCTCGTTTACATAACCCCATCTGTTTCCTGTGGTGACGGATATTCCTCTTAGTTGGAGCCACACTGAGTTGAGGTGCAGCTCTGTCATTGTTGTTTCAATCAGCTCTCAGACATTTGTGTTTTACGCTTGTGAAAGCGGTGTGTAATGCGCTCTCATTTGTCTGCTTCTTGAAAGATCGCCTCGAGATTCTCGCAATCATCCCGGGGTCGTGACATCTTCTCACGCACATTGTGACTGACATAATTGTTCATAAGCACAAAATGGTGATGTCACGGCGCATACAAACCACTCAGCGCTCTCCGCTTTGTTCTCCTGTCTTTGTGGGTGCCTGGGGTTTTCAAAAAATACCAACCAAATCATGCCAAAACATTTCTTCCTTCCTTTTGGCAAGAACAAAGTGAAATCGTGCCATGGAAGGGAAAGCGCATTTCACAGCCATACACACCTACACATCAAGTAGATCTGAGACAAGAGGCTTAGGGCATGAAAAGCACAAATAAGATTTCTTGGAGCATTCCCATACTATAGGCAGCTTCCGGATCTTCCCAGGAGCCGTGTGGATTGCTTGCTCCCCTTTGTGCAGGCTGGAATTCAAATCCACATCCACAATGGAAAGGGGTGAAGCTTGAATAGTTGAAAAGGCATTACAGTTCAGGCCGATGTAAGCTGTGCGGATCGTCACCGGGCGCCAATGCAAGCAAGAAATCATCTCTACTACGACTATTTTACTTTTAATATCGATATGAATGCAGAAGCTGAGTGGTTAATATTCTTGCCTTACTGTTTGTTTAATTCACAGACAGGGTGGAACATTGACATGATATGAGATGGAAAAATAAGTGCAGCGCAAGGTCTTATACAGGCTTCCAAGTGAAGTGGGCTTTTTGTTTAGGCTGGTTATAGGTTATAGGTTAAACTTTATTGTCACAGAGGGAAATTTGATTTGATTCCAGAGCAGTGTTGCAACAAATAAAATACCACAGACAATAGCAAAAAAAAAAAGTAACAGTAATAACTAGGGATGCAACGATTCACTCAAGTCAAGATTTGATACGATTTTCGATATGAAGGTCATGATTTTGATTCGATTCAATACATTTAACTTGCTGAAGTTTTAATATTTTTTTCAAATAAAATATTGTTTCTAATTGTATCAAAATCCATTCTAGTGCAAAATATTCAAGTTTTTAGCTCTTATAGACCTTTTTAAAATACTGTATTCTTCATCGACAATGTTTTTGACACACTTTTGTTTTGTTACTTTGTGTAATATGTACGAGAGGGGATGGCATATCGTGGATGCACTGTTTCATAAGGTAATGAAAGCCGTCTTTTTCAACCACAGAATAAGGCTGAAACGCTTTGGCAGCCCGTACGATTTGCGTGTTTATCGGAGGTGAAGCTATAGTTCATCTGGAAGGCGTCGGCAACAGTCTGAGCTTTTGGCGGCGTTACCTTGTCTGTGCCGCTCGCAGCAGAGAGCTTGCTCGGGTGAGTGCACCGCTGCCACACATCTGATCTGTGCGAAGGTGGCACGTCCTCAAACTTTGGTCTGGACAGTTTCCTCGCTCGCCATGGAAAAGAGAAACATCTGAAAATACTATTAGCGGCACATCTAAAATCTTTAATCAATTCATATCAAACTTATTTTGTGCATTGAATCGAAGAGGTCCTATCAAACGATTCGACATAATAGCGAGAATCGTTGCATCCCTAGTAATAACAGTAGTTGGACAACAGTCGGCTCATCTAAATAGTATCAACCAGGGACATGGCTGTGCCCCACGGCAACAATTTCTACACTTATGTGCCATATTGCACACAATTAATAAATTGTATATAAGGGTATAATTACTATAAATTAGAATACATTTAGTGAACATCAATGATATAAAACTCATACAATAAGGCCTATGCAGGAATAAAAGAGTTTTTGTATTGATTGCTTTTGTACCTTACTTCACGCTCCCCTGATGGTAGCAGCTCATATTCACTAAAGAGCACATGAGAAGGCTCTTTTAGAATGTTCCTGGTCCGAGCCAGGACAGAGAAGATTTCTTGTAAAGAAGGATACCCTCTCCTACCAATGATTGTCATAGCATTTCAAACCAGTTTCTCAATTCTGGCCTTACACATGACAGTGAGCGAGTGTTTCATTCCACTCTCAATACAGTTACAGTCCAAAGGTATCATTGTCCTCAACAATATGACTTATAGGCACTACGCTAAGCTAACAATACGTGACATAAGTAAAGCTATATAAATTAAGAAATATCTGACCGCTTATAGAAACACTTTTCTAGGTCAGGTCAGTATCTCAAGCAGAAAATGGGCAGAGCAAAATCCCAGCCCTGGGGATGATTCATTTAGGATGAATAAACAGACCAATTGCAGGAGGTGTGTAGGTTTTTGTCACTTTCTAAAGTCCTGCTGCATATTAATCTTCATCGCAGGTGTCAGGCACAATTGCTTGATGCTTTGGCCACAAGCAAAACTACACATCAGGGTAAAGTACATTTTTTTGCTCAATACTTGCTGTAGTGGGATGGCTTAACACATCCTGCATTTAGCCAATAGGATTCGACTCTGTTTCACCTGGCCTTCCCTCTACCACTTTTGACGTCACCCGTTGTCCGGCCCAGAAGCAGGCTCTGTAGCGTGTAGCCAGGTTTAGTCCAAGTGCTACTTGTTCCTGTAGTCACCGTGGAAGGTGTGAAGCTCCAGTGATTTGTGTATAGCAAGGTGTGCAGCTCCGATGAGTGACGAGTTGTGACTTAAATTGGTTTGGGGTGGCAGACTGGACTGTGAATTAGGACATTTGAACACTCAGACTATCTGGGTGTTGCTCTATTTTAACTGAAAATAGATCATAAAGGTGTATATTTATGGAGGAATGCGTGAGTGAACTAAATGATTAAAAGTTGCATATGTTTTCCTATCCTATGTCTTGTCCACCGAGTGAAACGGACCTATTAGCCTTTGTATTATCAGCCTTAAATGTAGTTGTTTAAGTGGCAGTATTTTTGACAAATTATGATACAGTTTATATTCTTCTGCCCATTATTGCACACGGTTACATTGCTATCACCACCATAGTTGAAAAGACAGACTTAGAAGGAAGTCTGGGCATCTTCACTCAGCCCTGGCCCCAGATAAAGCAGAAAACAGTGGATGGATGAATGGACTTAGAAGGAGCAAAAGAAGTCGACATAATTGTACCAAATTTCTCATTTCTCACGCCCGTTTATGAGGCATGAGAAATGATCACCTTTCCTATAAAGGACTATAAAGAAGAGAAATGGACAGCTCTTTTCTTAAGTGTTGAGTAACTGAGATATCCTTAGAGTGCTGGTGTAGATGCAGTGTAAAGTGTGGCTAAAAGTCTAATAAATGATGAATCCTTCCCTTTGCAATGAATAAGTAAACGCTGGAGAGCACTGACCAGACATCACATGCCCCATCTCAGAGCGTCTTCAAAGGGGTTGGTGGGTGCGCTAAACCACTGCACTCAGCATCAGGCATGATCAAAGGCTCAAAGTTGTAGGTTGTGTTCCCTTTTCTTTTTCTCGTCCACTCCTGATCTAAAAACACCCTGGAAGTGTTAATCCAGCCCGTTTGTTTTGGGAGAGCACACAGTGAGCTACTTAAGGCCTCTTAATAGACACCCCTGTGGTTTACGCAACAGCATGTACGGAAGGTACAGTGTTCACTTTTTAACTGGCCTTCGAAACTTTCAACCAAGGGATTGAATCAATTGATGGGGTGCTTTGAATAACTGAACATTACTACCCCAGTTTGTGGTAACAGCAATAAAAAAAAGCATTGTTTGGAAAGCCTGTCCATCAGAGGCCAGTGCAATGGTGAAGAGCAGGAGTAAAGAGGCATGGGCTGATGAGGATTTTTCTTGTTCTCTTAAACTATTTAGAGTTTTTTTCCACACGAACTAATAGTGTGCCCCAACAGCTTTGTCTTTCTTTTTTAAGACAATGGCTCAGAGTGGGTCGGAAAAGTGCAGTTAAAAACAAATGCATTATCATTTAGATTATTGTTATTATCATTATTGTTATTTTATTTTATTTTCATTTTTTTATTCATTGATTATTATGTATTAGTAGTAACATGTAATGTTTAAATAGAGCCTAACGGGGCGTGCCAGAGGCTTTCTCCTCCACCTCCCAAAATTTTACAAATCACTGCGAAAGGGGCGTGGCTGGAGGCTTTGGGGTGACGTGTGGGGGGTGAGTGTGTGGGCGGAGTCTGGGCTGGCACAATAACAGCAAGTATATATGGAGAACACTAAACTAACACTCAATACAGCTAATGCTAAACAGACGGTCTATGCTCAATGGAACAAATCTAACACTAACAACTAAACCTAAAACTACTAAGACACTAAATTAACACTAAATAGTTATCTCTACAACAAAAAGCTTTGCCAAATATTCTAACTAAATGCTCTGCTTATTAATTGCAAATCTGAAAATCGATATAAAGATGCTCTCTCACTATTCCAACTTATACGGGGGCGTGTGCGAGACGCAGCAGGATCTTTGCCAGAGCCAATTACAATGGATAATAATTCAAAATCAAAACGTGCTACACTCGTTTAACCTGAAGAGGGCGCCACACAGGCGGTTTTAGGCACAAAAGTAGTGTTTTGAACTAGTGTACACTGAAATGTCAAAATTATGTCAGGGACAAGTAGACAACAGTATTAGACACTAATTTAGACAGATTATTATTCTGATTTGGTGTTTAGTTGGTCGCCCATATAAGGAAATGGGCCACACCACTCACCGAACTCACATAAGTGAAGAGT
>OMNZ01052708.1:0-13453 GCA_900303255.1 Lesueurigobius sanzi
CTCATTTACATTTACTTGAGTACATGTGAGTAACTTTTTGAAGTATTTAATATTTACACTAACTATCTCTAATATATAAATATTTTTAAATGAAATAATTCCATTTTGACTGTGATAATATTCTAAAACTGCAGATAAAACTGACTGTTCTTAGGATTTGTCCTTCCAGAGGAACTCTTTCAGCTAAAACACATTTTGTGAATGCTAAAAAATTCTTAAGTCGGCCTTTTTGCTGATAAACTGTGTAAATGGGTGTGTAATAGTATTATCTACATGTTCCAGTTAATATTTTGACATTTTAGTGCAAACCTGTCCAAAAGTGTCCTTTTATGCCTAAAACCGAGTGGCTAACGCCCTCTAGAGGTTGAAATGGAATAGGTTGAATGTGTATCTATTCCATTTGAATTTTGCGGTTAGTTGAGGAGGTAGAAGTTGGTGCTGTAGGTAGAAGTTTACGTCATCAGCTCTGCCTCACCATTCTCTCTAACGCTGTGGTATCACTGTGGCTCCTCCCCCTCATCATCCTCTCTTACGCTGTGGTATCACTGTGGCTCCTCCCCCTCATCATCCTCTCTTACGCTGTGGTATCACTGTGGCTCCTCCCCTCCTCCCCTGTAGCCCGTTGGAGTTGGATTAGCGAATACGCCTCTTTCACGGCAGATTTCAAATTTTTGGTGTGGGTGGAGTAAGGCTCTGGCACATCCGTTTAGGCCCTCTTTAAGAACAAAATTGTGCTTAAGTTTGTTTCATGAATGAGGCCCAATATTACCGTTAATGCTTTGTACTACAGGTGTTGTGTGCCTCTTAAATTTCCCTCAAACTGTGAGAATTGTCTCCTCAAAATAACCAGTAAACTGCAAAAAAACCAAAAACATCTGCAAAAAGAAATCTAGATATATGTAAAAGTTTCTTAAAATTATATTTGCCCATGATTTGAGTAACTAAATTTAAAACTTTAACCAATTGATTTTATCCAATTTTGAGTGCAATGAGTTGAATGAGTAAAAAAAACTTACCCAACTGGCAGAATTTTTTTAATTAGCTGCTCAAATCAAGTGCATATAATTACTAGAATTTTTTAAAACTAATTTCTTCTAGATTTCTTTCTGCACATAGTCACGATGAAACGTCGGGGAATTGATTTATCTGAAATGAATTTGAAGTTGCGAGGACCCGGTGACATGGTTCCTCTTAGGGCTCTCCCAAGGTCAAATTATGCTTAAGCCTGAAGCATAGGTGTTGCCGTCCCTGAAAACACACTTTGTGCAGTTTTTTTTAAAGCTAGACCATCCAATAGATTCAGCAAAGACGGTCTGAAAACAAGAGCAAAATATTACCTAGTGATGATTGATGATAAAGAACTATGATCCTACAATAAAAGTATTAATGTGTAAGAAATTACTCCTCATGTAGTGCATATTAGTCTGTTTTAAGGAATCAATTTAACATTTAAAGCATTATAAATTTGAAAATAAAAATCAATTAAACACTAAAACGTGTATGTAAAATATAAATTTTGAACAAAATATTATAGTTAAGTTTGAGTATTAAGACTTCTCAAAGCATAATAACTTGCATACAATATTTTAAGTGATTTTTCTGGCTAGTGTTGTGATTGATATTGCAATTTAGGTTGTAAAATCAGCATTTGGTTAACAACAGCGAGTGAGTCTGAGTTGGTCCAACTATCCATTCACTGCCAGTCTAGGACATAACAACTTTGCTTTCTAATAAATGTACCCTTTCATTAATGCAAAGCTATTAAAAATACTTCTCCTCCGATTTAGTAAGAATAAGAGAAATGTGAAAACCTGTCACATGCACTATGAATTTAAGTGGAAAATTCAGAATTGAGATCGCCCACAAAACACCACACAGTAAATCATGACTCATCCACATAAACACAACCATGAGCACACAGAACATGTAGATGAATAAAAAGGAATTTCATGGTATGCATCACTGTGTGAAATAAACACCTCAGAAATGAATCGATTCTTTTGATGGGACAGTGGTGTATGGACAGACACCGGAGGAGTGCTGAGGACTATGGGAGACAGACTGACAGGGCAGAAAACAGAAAAGTGACCCACCACCGCTGCCAGCACCATGGACACAGGGACGCGGACACCCCCAGCATCCTGTCCGTGGTTCTACCCTGTGGTAGAACAGCATGAGGTCACCTACCATAGGGTAAAACCACTGACGAGACACCGGAGACAGACAAACAATGGTAAACCAAAGACACATGAGGACACGGAACAGGAAGCAGCCCACAGCACATGAAGGACAGACAACAGACAGAGGGACACACTCACCGGGCGATCCCGCCGTAGTCCAGCCCCTCCTCCCCTCGCATTATGATGTAGAGTCTGCGTCGGAGGTCGTACGGCTTCACATTCATGATCTGTCGCAAACACAGTCAGACGTCAATGACAAATACTTGGTCTTTTCAAGGGACAGGGCTGCACAATTTGACGGAAAAAAAAATAAAAATCACCATTTTTTATAACAATCCAGTAAGGCACATTCTATCAAATTTGAGAAAAATCTTTAAAAATATAAAAACAAAAATCTTTTAGGTAGGTTTTCTCTGCTGATGGAATTCTCTAAAAAATGTCTCCTGGAGAGGCATAAAGGCAGCTGTGATGAAAAGTAAAGGTGTAATTATCAAGTTTTTTGTTTTTATCCCGCATAAAAAGTTCCACAATGCACCTTGATCTATCATGCACAAGCAAGACTTTTTTTTTTGTTTTAGCTTAAAACTGTGAAAGTGGAAATACTACTCCAGGTCTGTTATAACATGATTTAAACATAGTAATTCACTTTGGCTGTTTTTTCCATGTTGACATCGTCTATGGTTCAGGGCTTCGACCTGTTCTTCCTGGGTACAATCGGGTCATTGTACAAAACCAAAGCTGTCATCCATATTTTAAAAGCCCGTGATCCAACACTGGATCGGTCCTGACTCATATTTCCAAATTCTTTCCTACGGCTGCCTGTGGGGGGCGCTCCTGGCCAAATCCTCACCAGCTCAGACTTCTGTATCTTAGAGCAATGGTCTAATCCTTACAAAGACATTTTATCAATTTATAAAAAGTAAAACACAAATGCTTGGTCCTCTAAAGAATGATTTAACATCCATTTTAAGCCTCACATGCAGGATATGTCCACTTTAAAACTATTGGGCACCTCAGCACTGATATTGTTATACAAGTGTTATATTTAAAAATGTATATAATGTCCATATAAGGAAAATACAGTAAGGTGTGAGAGACTGTGCTGATCGGAATTTAAAATAGATAGAATAGTGAATACAAGCTTTCAATGTCGGTTAACGGCATGCAAACAAATCAATAGCGCCGAGATGAATACACTGCTCAGAACTGCTCAGAATGTATCTGGTGATGATTTATTGATTTTTAAAAAGGTGGAGGATAGTTTCGTGTTCTGTCTACAATGCGACAAAATTCAGGAAATACAGATCGGAGCGCTACAGCAGTAGAAGAGGATTATTAAAAACTGCATGAAATAAGGTGAAATACTACTCCATGTATGTTTTTGATAACGTAACAGGATTTGTTTTGTCAATAAATTATGTCAAAAAGACCAAATGAGCACCAAAACAAGAGTAAAATGGAACAAAATCTGTTAAATTATGACTGAAACCAAACTTTTCCACATTTTGAAGCCACCTCAGCGGTTTTGTGATATATTGCGACTCCTTGCGATGTGGACATTGCGTCTACGAATATAATCACAATTTGACAATACATCGTGCAGCCCCATCTCTGGCATTCAACAAGCTCTCTCTCCCACCTGCTGAAAGGAGTCCTCAAACAACGTCTGCCTGGATACAGAGATCTTCACGTGACTCGGCAACGCGTTGGACTGCGCACACACAAGAACACAAAGTCACCTTACACATGTCCATGGTCTTAACGTGTGCACAGATGCTAGTTTTGAATAGCTTGGTCAAGTCTCTTTGAGGTTGAAATGGGGAGACTATTTAAGCATGGGAACAACAATTGGAGATCATTAAACACTTTAGCATAATATAGCCCTGGCAGAGAGTTTTTGTGTTATTATTTTGTGACGCAATACGTACATGGCACAGGAAGCGAAACTGGTGATATTTCCACCTGAAGCTTCGGTCGTATGCCCTTGGGGAGTCGCCTTGACGTGACCTGCGCAAACACACACACACATGAACAATCCAACAATTTCTCAACATGTACTGTACGAATTTACACAGCCTGGTCAAAGAAAAAAACACCAGTCTAATCATTTGTTGGACTAATCCACAGACTTTGGCCCCATCTGATGAAGGACATGCCATTCACAACCCGTCTGTCCAAGGGAGCTGGATCTCTCCTTCAGTGTGGTTCTCCTCTTGGTTTCTCTTCTTTGCCACTGGATTTTTGAGTGTTTCCATGCAGAGAAGGAGGGTAAGGACAGGGCATCTATCCTTCTCAACTATCCATCTGCTTCACTGCTGACGGCTCATTTGGACAATTAATTTATTCGTCCGTCTTATGGCTTGATGTCTGTGTCATTTTTGGACTTATTGAACCGCTCTTTAACAATGTGAGCCCGATGAATCCTGGTATTGTCATGTTGGAATATGCCGGTGCTTTGGAGAAGAATAGATCCACAGATGGAATAACCTGGTTTTTCAGTACATTCAAGTAGTCAGCTGAAGTCATTCTTCGGGAAACATAATGGTGCTCACCCTAGACCTGACCAACTGTAGCATAGCCAGATCTTACAAAACCAGGTGGGTGATTCTTCAAAGAAGGGCAGGCAGTATAGAAGAGCAGTGTGTGAGAGAGGATTTGAAAACATCAAGAGTACACCGTTGTGTGTGAATTACCCAGACTCAAAGCCAGGCCTCGGGTCTTTGAAAGTGGTAGTGCGAGAGTTGTGGTCCACAAAGTAGCGGACTCCCTCAGGAGTGTACTTCATCTCCCAGCCGGGTGGCAGGGGATGCTCCTTGACCAACCTAAAACAAAGGAAAAGCACATTTTCATCTCCACATTCATTGATGCAAACAGCTGTCAAGTTCCAATGTTACTTCACAAACTCTACAAAACCAATCATCTTTACAATAATTATTGAAACTTACTGTATATAGCGCTTTATGACAGCTTTGGTTTTGCGCATATGTATGTTTAATGATTGTATTGTTGGGGACTACGGATGGAAAGTAGCATGGTGCTAAATCTGGTGCAGCCATCTTTTTAATGTAACTGCACATTGTCCTTCTAAAAAAAATAAACTAAACTAAACTTTACAATCAATGCATGTTTCACACATGCACAAACAGACAAGCAAAAGTCTTTTTAACCCAGTAAGTGGGGCTAAAGGCATTTGAGTTGAGAAATGGTTTCAGCTGTTTGTGTATGTGTGGAGGGAGTGAGGCCTGGTCTGGACACAGAAGGCTCTGTCTCCCATCGTCACAGTCAGAATTAGCTTTGTGCATTAGAGACTTAGGAGAAGGTGTCTACTATTGCATGACATGTAAACATATTTGATTTTGAGTTGGAAAATACAACACTGTTGAACCCATGTGCAGTTTACAACATAAATTCTACCTTACACAAACATTCCCACACACACCTGGCTTATACAGTAAACAGGAGTGAAGCTGCTCACCCTTGGGTCCGGGGGTCGTCCCACTGCGTGGTGCGTGTGTTGTGGTTGACAAAGTACATTCTGCCATTGTCCTGGCGCTTCTCTGAAAAGAAAAGATCCAGAGTGTGTCTTTAGAGCAGTGACCAACTGACCCATAATTATTTCAAATCTTAAAGCGGTCATTCTCTTCCATGACAGCAGCTCCTACTATACCTTTCATAAGACAGTAGCTGACAACAGACAAGCTTCAAACATGCTCTGATAAAAAGCACAACTAACTTAATGCAGAGAAGAGCCAGTATTTTGGAAAGCATTGGCGCCTCCTCCCTCTGCTGCTCTGACATCTTTTTCTCATTAACAGCTGTGTGCTGAGGGCTCAGAAACAGTAGTGCTCACATTGCAGCCCAGTGGCTGGTTCTCCTCCCCCATCACAGTATCCGGCCTGAAATCTATTAGGCTCCTCGTCTCAAACACGGACCCGCCATTCATCCAGAGATGTGCACCTTTGCACAACCAGTGATGTGTGTTTATCACAGAGATACAGCACAATACTGAACAGCATCAACACTCTAAGGCAGGGGCGCCCAAAGTGGGGCCCACGGGCCAAAGTCGGCCCTCCAATGGGTTTCATTTGGCCTGCAAGTTGGTGCTTAGATTTGTAAGGAGTACCTACTTTCATTGATTTGTAACTGAACAGACAATAATAGTCACTAGTTTATGAGCACACCAAAACAGCATTTCCAACTAAACACCACAGTAATTTAAGGATATTCGAGCATAGAGCTGTTTATATTTGGTCTTTCGACATTTAAAACAGTACTGCATTTGGCCCGTTGCTTGCCAATACTTGGCCCTCAATGAAAAAAAACTTTGCCCCCCTGCTCTGAGGCCTGATAAAAATCTGGACTAAAGAGATGAACATGCATGTTCCGCTCAAGCTAAGGCAAACAGTGTTTAGAAATGTAATGTTTGATATGCCCTGCTCTTCAAGAACTACCCATCATCTTGGATGCTTCAACATCCCACAAGAGTCAAAGCTGAGTGTACAAATGAGACTTACCCCATCCTGGAGGAAGCGCTCCCAGAGGGTCATTTTCCACAGGCGCTCCAGAGGGCTGCTGGGAGAACACAGACAAGTCCAGTTAGCGCAGCTCTCTGAGTGGCCAGTGCCATCTTTCTGTCCTCTCTGAGTGCAAAGCATCCAAAGAGAAGCCCACCTCGGGGCAGTGGGATTGGGAATGAGCGGTGGGTGCAGGATCCTTTCCTGAGCAGCGGCGGCGGGCAAGTGAAGGGAGCTTCCCCACAACGCTTGTATGCCTTCCAAAAACAGCACACTGGCAGGAGGAGGATAAAACAACAGCGCTGTCCCAATGAGCTCAGTGGCTGGACCCAGACCCCACCCCCAGCCCCCCACACCCCCTCGCGCTGGCAGCCGCTGCTTCAAGCGCCGCTGTGAAAGTAGGCAGGGAGGTGTGATGTCTGAGCGAACTGAGGGAACATTCATGCAGCTCTCAGACTGGACACCCCCATGCCTCCCGCCCACACCTACTGGCCCCCGCCCCTGCCCAGACAAAAGGCACCTTTATTCACCCTCTGCCTGGAAATTACTACCAGTTTACTGAGCCTGCACTGGTCTGTACACACAGGGGAAAAGTGTGGAAAGTTTATGGACAGCACACAGTGGTCCAGTGTGCAGTGTCCCGCGCTGGAATATACAAACACACATGCAGACATTGAGTGGAAAGCACACTGAAAAGAGGCTTGTTAAGAAATAAGTCACCTCAGATGGGTTCCAAGTTTTTTAAAACAAACCGGAGCAGCAATCTCAAGGTCTGTGTTTTTACAAGAACAAATTCATGTGTGTTCCAACCCCTGAATACGGTTGTTCATTACAGGAAGAAGGCAACAGAACACACATGACCATATCCATGTACAGGCCAAATCAACAACTGATGTGCAAAAGCAGTCAGTTACCATGGCAACTTAAGCTTGCGACAGGGTTTTAAAATTGCAACCTCATAACAGATAAATAGTTTGCAATAAAGGTCAGAAAGAGGAGTTTTGTGCAGGTAGTGTCCCGAATAAGAACAGTCCCACGGATCGTGTAGAAAGGGCCTCTGTCATGGAAAGTGTGAGGAGCAATAGTGCGAGTGGCAGCAGCAGGGTTAAGGCGCCCCACCCATACTCCTTCTCTGTGACTAAAAAAGGCAAACGGAGAATATAATGATATAAAGACATGATGACTTCATCCTGGCCAGAACTTTGGAGCTTTGTGCAGCATCTGGAGAAATCTGGGCAAAGGGAGGAGAAGGCGCGGGGCTGGGAAAACAAGGCAGGACGAGGCGGAGTGGGAACGCAGTCAGTGTGTTGGCACATAGCTGTAAAATGAAGGTTAGGTGCCATTGATCTATACGGAATATTCCACAAAGGGATTTTTTTTAAAGCCATGCCCACTGCAGGTGAAAAACTACCTGAAATTAGCAAAATAGTAGTTATTGTTCAGCTAAATGTAAACAATGAAAAAAGAAACAATAGTAGGGCTCAAAAGTTTATCCAAATCACAATATTGCAACTTTGGTCCATCTCAATTAAAGAATTTGGGATGGATTGTTATATTCACTGTTACCATGGAAATGGGTGCTAGCAAACGTTGTGCATAGGCTAACATTACCTAGAACCAGTGTAAAAAGTGGAGGAATGAGCCGTGGAACAATTAGCTCCATGAGCTGCCGAGTCACTACTCTGCCCTACAGAGGAAAAAGTGCAGTCTCTGCACATTTTGCCAAAAACGGGCTTCATGCCGTCTATTTTAATTGGTGATAAAGCATTATGGCTCAATTTTGCCATATTTGAAGAAATCTCGATGTAACATTTGCAGTAACTACAAATGTGTCTTCTGATGCAGATTTACCGTCCTGCCTTTGTTTCATATGAGATTTAGGAGAGTTGGGTAGTTACTGCAAACTTAAATCTCTGAAATGGGACACAAGACAGCCATGAAACCTTAACAATATCTTCATGATTGATACTGGACACCGAGTTTTCCAAGTTCACTCCATATAAAACGTTTTAACCACACAGATTTGCGCAGTGGTGCTGGTTATAATATGGTTAAAAATTGTTGATCATGATGAGGTATTACAAGTATATCATACGTATAATAACATACTGAGATGGCCAACATCTAAACTTTAAGGCCATTTTTCTTAAACGGTAGATACTGCACTTTGCCTTTGTAGGGCAGAACTGGTACATCTAACACACTTTATTTTTTGTTTATTTATGCATTTATTGAATATAGTTAATAGCGTTAGCAGTGTAAATATTCCAGCCAGATTATAGCAAATATGCTAGTTTCTATCTGGATTCCCTAGGCAGGTGACAGATGCAGTATAAAACATAACCAAGTGTAACAACAACTAAGACTGAGAGCACTGCTTCAGAAGATCATCAACACTGCTCAGAAGATCACTGGCTGCCCTCCCCTCTCTGTGACAGAGCTATACAGCTCACGTTGCATCAAGAAGGCCCAAACCATCATCAAGGACACCTCACATCCAGGACACTCCCTCTTCCAATTACTACCTTCAAGGAGTAGGTACAGGTCCACTTTATCCAAGTGTGGTTGCCACACTGAATGCTATCAAATGTAACTGACCATAGGCATGTAACTGATGAGTGTGTGTGAATTTTAAGAATTAATTGCCTTTTAACAATTTTTTTTTTTTTTTAATACACCAACTGGACTGCATTTTAAATTTTGGTGTACTTGTTGCAATGGCAATAAAGCTTATTCTATTCTATTTATTCTAGTTTGCCCAAATGAGCGGCTGTAGTGTCAACATGCTTTTACGTGAACGATAACTCCAGCATTTTACCTTTTAAAGCCTCCATTAGTTTATTACGGAAGAAGCCAGCTGCAATTCTGCGGCACCTGGTTTGAAATTTGGAATTCGAGTGAAATGAGACATTTTTGTGAGCTAAATAATACTAGGAAAGCATTCACTGTATTTTGTTTAAGCTGAGGTTTATTTGAAAGATTGATATTGTCTATATTCATGAATAACACAAGTTCTCAATGACTCATGTTCTGGGGGGTACTGGGGGGCATTAACAACTGATAAATAAAAAATAAACTATAAAATTATTGCATCTAAACTCTGGTAATTAGACATATTTGTACAATTGTTTTTTGTGTAGTTTTTCTTTTTCACTACCAAAAACTTCAGCTTAAGGCACCAAAATGGCTAGCAGCAGCCCTGAATGTACAACTGCTAGTTGTTCAAGAGTGATACAAGTCATCATCACGTCTATCTGCGACAGATTGCATTCGCTTCGTCACCAATGCCTCTTTCAACACTCATCATTTTGATCTGTATTCCATTATCGTCATCACTCCATTTTCCTGCTGTAAACAGCTGCAAAAGTCACTGATTTCTTTTTGTGCTTCCAAGTTCTCCCTCAGATCCGGGGTTACTGATGTTTCTGAATAATTTTAATTTTCATGTACGGTACACAGGCTAACCCCTTTGTAAATAGACTGTGGTGAATTTTAGTACTGAAACCATCTCTTATGTGTACCTTGTAGTGTGACTTTGACGCTGCTGTTATAAATGAGGATTGGTTCTCAATCAGCCGTACCTAGTTACAGTAAAAGTCAAATAAATAAATAAAGGTGCCACTGACGTCCAACTAATAATAATGCAACCTAAAACGGTCACTGTGTGTTTGGGGAGTATAACAGTGATGCCATACAAACTAACGCAACACAACACACAGTATAGTCCTCGTCATGAATGCAAGTAGATGACCAATAAAACATGTGTGATGTTGAAAGTTGGAACAAAGCCACCGTTCTGTGGTGAAGTATGCTCTGTTCCTTGTGCTTTGACAGAGGACAGCTCTTACCGATCTGAAAGGCGAGCCCAGAGTACTGCGTGTAAACATGAGTGGAGGTGACATATGGGAGCGCTCTGTTCACTACACAGGCCTAATTCAGCCCTCCAGATCTGAGCGGTGCCTGTTCAGGCCAGGGACACACCGGCACCACGACCGGCCCGACGGCCAAATGAACAGAGGAGCACAGGGCCATGCTGTGGCTGAGGCGCTGCACAATTAACATGCTAATAATCTCTTCTCTATTTACTCTTTTTCCAGCGACAAGCTAGAGTAAGCAGAGATTCTCACAGGATAAGCATTACATTACAAAGTTTGGATAACAGTTTGGTTTTACTGAAATGTACGAACATCCCCGAGATACAGTAGGGTCAATGAAACAAATATTTGGATGTTGTGCCTCCTTTTCAACCTTTTATTTTTGTTGCCGTCCCAAGACCCAAAAAGTGTTTCAAAACTCTTGCAGCCTCCATTCTTCATTAAAAGTTATTAAAAATGTGCCCAGGGAACAAAAAACGGGACAAATTATGTATTGAATTCCTCTCTTTTCTGGCCAAATTACAGATGCCTATTCTCATTGGAATAATATTATCACAGGACCCCAGAGTTTAGCAAAATTACAGTAGGTCATTTGCGGGTGAATTTTTAACTTTACAAATGACTGACATGGCGGATTCACACGGGATTAACATCACAGACAAACTCAGCATTAATTACATCAATTATTATTGTTACGCTGATGACACGTAGCTGTACCAGGTCAGACTAACCAAATAGACAGGCTTAGTGCCGGTATAAAAGACATTAAGGACTGGATGATCTCTGTGAACCATCTCTTACTACTACTCTCTCTGAGCAGATCATCACCCTGAATACTATCCTCTAGCTCTACAGTCAAAAACCTTGGAGTCATATTTGACCAGGATCTCTCTTTTAAAGCACATATTAACCAGGTATGTAGAGCAGCATTTTTTTTTTTACCTACTGTACGTAACAAAAATTCCTCTCAGATGCCGAAATAATTATTCATGCGTTTATGTCATCTACGTGAGACTACGGTATTGCAATTCCATGTTGGCTGCATGTCCAAAAAGTTCCCTAAGAAGCCTTCAACTAGTTAAAAAACACGGCTGCAAGAATATGAACAGGGACTAAAAGGGGAGAGCACATAACTCCAGTGCTGAAGTCTCTCCACTGGCTTTCTGTCGAGTTTAGAATCAAATTTAAAATTCTTCTTCTCACTTACCAGGCTCCAATTTATCTCCGAGAAGCCATAGCATCATACAAGCCAATTAGACGCTCCCAAAACTCAGGGCAACAAGTGATTACTCGCATCTTTAAAAGCACAGTAGGAAGTATGTAGGAACCTATGTGAATGTGCAGTATCAATTGTGTATTTGACCTGTTCACATCATGTCCCCCTTTCTCTCCCTCATTTCAGGATGACATGTCGACCAGGACTTTTCCACCGTGGTGTGACATGGATGGATTTTTATTTGTGAAGCCCTTTCTGTGAGGCAAATTTTGTTTGTGATACTGGGCTATACAAAAATAAATTTGATAACAAAGAGGTTCCTAGGTAAATCTAATTCTGTGAGAATAACTAACACATGCATGTAGGTAGGGCTGGACGATACGACTTTAAAAATGGAATCGTGATGTGACGCTTGTGATGATCTGCCAGTCTGAACAGACCATAAAAGTGCATTCACATACGTGTTTTATGAAAGTGGAGAGACTGCGAGTTTAGCTGCAGAATTCTTAACTAGCGTGTGTCTGTGGGAATGCACTTGCCTCTGTCCCCACTCTATTTAAACTGGCCTCTTAACCTCCTTCACTTGTCATGTGCAGCAGGGAAAAATGTCACACCTGGCCTCAACTTTACAGGCCCGTGAGTGAGGCCTGCGCACGCATCCGCACCACTGCACAACGGCCCAAAGTGGAGCACAAAGGCTTGGTGTGGTCGTTAAAGAGGGCTATTATGCCTTCAGCTGGTATTCGGTAATAAAAAACAACGTCTTGACCTTGATTATTATCTTGCATTTTCTTGGTTAGAAAATTATATTGAACTTTGTTGTTGCTGTTGTCATTAAAAAGAATATTTTAAATAGAGTGGTGCGGTTTGGTAATGTTTTTAACCTCCAACTGGGTTCCTCCAAGAGAGGTTTAAACCTTTCCCCGCACCTACGTCCAGTCTGGAACCTTAATGCAAGCTCTTAGTTTCTGAGGCTTCAACTGTGCAGCCAAACCTGCGGTGTGGTAATGTTAATGAAACTTCAGCTAATGTTTTTGCTGATGGTGCTCTTCGATAGTGGGATAAGACATGGGGTGTTTCTCAATCGCAAGGTACCTTGCCTTGCCTAGGTGAAATGTGGGCGTGGTCAGGCACCCACATCATCACTCGCTGCCCAAGTGCTGTTCCAATTTCCATGTGCTCCAAAGGCATGTGTCCTCCCTTTGGTTAGCATGTGGCTAACTTTCCAAGGATACATCTGTGTTGCCTTCGTTGCCTTGCACCAGCCAAAAATCACTCATAATGCATCATGGTTGTTAACAAAAAAAACTGATAAAAAGGTGGAAGGTGGACTGTGTGACTTGTATAGGCTGAAGTGCACATTAAAACCAAAATATATGCTTTGACTTTCTGAACAGACCTGCCAGTGTTTGTTTTGACAACATTTTAACAATGTATTTTAATATAATTTTGTTAAAGTTGTAATCAATATTTAGTCAGTAATTATCAGTATTTTTTGTTGAGGAAAATAAACTGACCTTTATCTAATCTAGTTCAGTAAACTTTTTTTTATGCATCAAAATGAACATTTGTAGATTTCAGGCATAGGTTTAATCATCATTAACTACTTTTTATTGAGCTTTAGTCCAATTTGACACAGCAAAACTATCACTTTGACGCCCAGCAAAA
>OMNZ01052708.1:13473-25386 GCA_900303255.1 Lesueurigobius sanzi
GTCTTGTTTTTTTTACTTAGTGATGTCACTTCCTTTCCCTCTGGAGTGTGTTCCATTAGCTGATCTTTTTGGACCAAGGAAGGACACTTGCCTTGGATTTGGAGGAAGTGACTTTGGAGGCACTACCTCCAAAGGCAAGGCAAGGCAAGGCACCTTGTGATTGAGAAACACCCATGGAGAGGTACGGAAAAGCATTTCCTGGGACCAATGTGCAAATATGGCCCTTCTCTTTGGTCCTCATGGCAGGATGTTAACGTTGCTGGATAGAGGACTCCAGAAAAAAACTTTACACAAAGAGGAATGTCTCTTTGTGTATATGGGTGAATATTCATGGAGGTCGGGAGGTTGAATGGGGAAAGGGGATTGGTTCTAAGTTGTGAGGGGCTTTGTGCTACATTCTTGTAAGTGTAATTTTTGTCCACATTCAAAAACAAAATGGGATACAGGGTCTTTAAACAAGGTTTGTTTAATTCTCGGCATCAGGGTAGATGGACAGTTCACCTTCTTTTCAGAACACAGAAAGACTATAATGTTTTAAAAAATTCTCTGTGGTGGTGGTACCTGATAAAGGAAACGTTGGCTGAAGTGTTGCATGGCGCCCTGGAGCTGGCTGCGCTGACTCTGCCACTGCTGGTAGCTCCGCACAGACTCTGCTGTGGGCCTCTGCCATGTGGTGGTCCTGGTGTTGTGGTCCACATAGTAGAACCGGCCTCTTTGGTCCACTCGCTTCTCCCACCTGTTGGCAAAGAGGACCCATAAACAGCTCTTCTAATGTGAAAAAGCCCTTCAATTACAGAGCTAGTGGCGTACTGCTACGTTCCTGTGGGCCGTGTGAACTGGGGAAAACTTTTTCTCCAGTTGAAAAAATGCACATGAACGCAGCACAACTGGGGAATGCAACTGGGAAACTCTGATCAAAGCTTACTTCCCGACTTCTACCTGACTGCAGAAATCAGCTGATCTGCTCATTTATCATTAAATGTGTAAATGGAACTTTCACAAATGAAGTGTGATCTGTCCTTGGAGTAACATATTTGCGAGAGAAATGTGATATTTCATAAAAGTTTTGAGATGCTAACACCTACCGTATTTTCCGGACTATAAGTCACACTTTTTCTCATAGTTTGTCTGGTCCTGCGGCTTATACTCAGGTTAAACTATATAATTTCACATGTTTTTTATTTTCACATGGATTCTGTTCTGTATGCTATAGTTATCTGAATAACTGTTAATATGTTATGTTTACATACCAGACACTTATTCAGTTCGTTGTAGCTGAATAACCATCAATGTGTACATTAGCATCCCGTACAACTATTCAGCCTGCTCTCTATTCTACTGTTATTATTATACCTTGCCATTCAAGATGAAATATCTGTACTTGGTTTTCCCCCAAAAATGTGATTTATTGTCCAGTGCAAATTTTTTCTTCTTCATTATGCATTTTTTGGCTGGTGCGGCTTATAGTCCGGAAAATACGGTGATTTAAATGGTTAGTGCTGTTATATGCTAATCATAAAATATTGTTTTTATTTAATGACATAAAAAGTCCAACTTTCTGTCACAAAAAGCTTATGAAGCCAAACGTGGGAACAACCACAAGCTCCTCAGGCCACAAACTATAGTTACCACCATGTAATTTCTACCTGCCCACCACCTTTAAAGAATGGTGTGACGTTACGTGAACGCACCCTATTAACTTATACCATTGTAAATGACCAAATATATGACAGACTTGGCTTAAATTGAACAGGCTTGACTTGCGCCGAGGGGACAGTCCCTTATCACTAAGGACAAGCAAACGTTTTCTTATACTGACCATGCCTGACTGCCTGTGGCATGACTCACTGTGCTCTGTATATCCTTTCTCCCACACAACCCAGTCTGACTGATAAAGATAGTGAGTGTCCCCATACGGTAGGTCTATACAGAGCTGAACATGCCCACTGCAATAACAAGCAGCCATATTTTCAGAATGTGGGCGTAGTTAATGAAATTCCAATTCCTAAATTTAAGGTGAGAGACGGCTGGTGAAAACATACATTTTTTCATTTAGTGAACAAATTTGAGATTTTTGTCTGGCTTTGTCCCTTAACATCTTACATTTATGTTAAGATGTTAGACCAAACTCATCCTTTACAATGGTTATTTTATATGTTAAGCATCAGACTTTACCAGAACGTCACTACAACATCACCACGCTACAGCTATTTTTCCCACACCCATCCAATTAAATACTATTGACATAGTGTATTTGGTGTCCACGTAACCCAGGTAATGTGACCAATAAGATGCTGAAATCCACATATGGTTAGGGTTGGGCGATATAACGGTATTATATCTTGTGACGGTATAAAAGTGTGTACCGGTTGAGATTTTTCAATACCGTTTATACCGGAGAAAGAGCAGATGTCTGTGGCATCTCTCTGAGTCACTGTAGTTACACTGCCTCGACACATGGGGCATGTGTGGTTGAATGGCCGTTTCTGTGTTAGCTTAGTCGGCTTTTTCTGACCGATGATAATCAAACCTGAACTGCTACTGCTAATTGTTTAATCTAATGCATGGTGGTTAATTAAAGAGACAGGCAACATGATAAAACTTAGCACAAAGATGCATTTACCCTATTAAACTGGAGATTCAACAAAACACACACCGCCTACTCTGAGTGAGGTTTATGGATAAGAATTCAATTTTGTGTAATGGCACATAAAAATATGTGCCCTTTATAACCCGTCTGTGTTATTCCCCCGCTGTCAATATGATTGACGACGTCATCATGCGACTTTATTGACAAATTAGTCGACCTGGGAAAATCACTAGTCGTTAATGCCCCAGCAGCAAACCCTACTAAATCTTAAAGCCTCGTTTCTCGATATGAGTTTACAATTAGCTCTGCCAGACACCAAATTGTCCAGTCTTGTACAGTTTTTTTCGAGTGAGATTTTTCCATATTTGTTTTCTAGCCTGATTTATTGAGTTTTGAATCCCCAAAAACGTGGTGAAATTTGGATCTTGTATGTATTCATTGATAACTAGCTTATTCAAAAACGAAACAAGATATCCAAAATCCTCACTGAGGGAGTATTTGCAACTACTAGAACAACAAATTAAAACCATACATTTTCACCAAACGCAGTAAATTTGGTTTAAAATTTAAAACTGCCTTATAATCATATGAAACCATAAAAAGACTTGCGATACATTTTTTCACATTTATGTCAACTATCTAAAGCACAGGTGTCAAACACAAGGAGATGATTTCATCTGGCCCGCGACTTATAGAGCATAAAAAAGCAAGTCTCTAGCCCATTCCTGTCAGGAGTTATGGATGTTTAAAGAAATAACCAAAATGCTCACTCCAGCTGCTAGGGGGCAGCCAACATCTAACAAATGGAAGGAATTCCACACCTGTCCAGCAGAGGGCAGTGACACTGTACCATTATAAAAGCTACAAAAACAGAAGGTGTTCTGTGACTGGTAAAACTGTTGTTTTTAGTGTTTTGCGGCCCCCTGGTGACACAGACTTGTAATACAAGAGTAAGCCATAATAATTATTTATTAGGCAACAGTCCTGTAGGGCTTTGACCAATTTTAAAACGTCAATCAAATGTGCTGAATTATCACAGTGCTAATTATTATTATTAATTTATAGAAAAAATGTTTTGTCAATAGTATTTTCTTCTTTACAATATGCGGCCCGCAACCCGCCATCATAGGTGAATTTGGGCCCAGAACCAAAATGAGTTTTTATCCAATCCAGTTTTTAATCCAAGTGCAGTTACCACACTGAATGCTGTCAAATGTAACCGACCATAGGCCTAATGTAACTGATGAGTGTGTGCATGTATCATTTTAAGGAATTAATTGCCTTTTAACATTTATTGACAATTTTTGGAAGACACCAACTGGACTACAAAATTTTCGTTGCACTTGTTGCAATGACAATAAAGATTATTCTATTCTATTCTCCCAACTCACCGTTAGCTTCATGCTACATGATGATGCTAGCGGCTAGCTTCCAGTGCCAGTTTTCTACATCTACTGGACTATCTGCTTCATTTTTTAAAGCAAGACTGTGTCAAAACATTCATAAGGACCCCATTTTAACTCAAATTTATTTGTGTGGTGAATGTGCTTTTAGTCAGCCAGAAAATACCCAAACATAGTGATTCCCATAAAAAGCTTCCATCCCCCTCACTAGGCCATGCCCTGTAATATGACACATCGTGGACGGTATCTATTCGGGTACAAAATTAAGAGCAAATTACTTGTTTAAAGAAACTAACTTATTCCTAGACTATTTGTTGCAGTATAGTCTGTTTAAATGGTCATGATTTCACCTTTATAGCCTTACGTCAAACAAGCCATTCAACTAGCCATTCAACACAACATTTGTGGGAAAATATATTATTTGGGCCATTGAGGGTAGGTCCCGACGCCGTACCAGCTGAGAACCACTGCTTTACAAACATCTAAATCTAACTTCTTTGCTGATCCCTGTGGGACAAAGCTGGCACACTGGGCACGTGTCTACTGAACGGCCAATAGGTCACACACGCCGCTCTCACACGCCTCAATGAGCTGCTGATTTTGTCGAGTATTTGTCTGGGAGAGAAAATGAGAACACTTGGCTTTGATTATTCCAGGTTAACAAGTCCACTGTGCGCGGACTGAAGGCTGGAGGCTGACTCTCTGAGGGCGAGCAGTGAGAAGGTGAAAAGCACTTTTGTTCTGCAGTGGAAACTCTGGGAGGAGACACCAGAACCACCTTGTCCTCAAACACAGCCTCTCCATTCACCCGTCACAAAAAAAAAAAACTAAAAACTGATTTCTATGTTTGCAGCCGGAGTGGGGAAGAGAAGGTGAGTGGATAGCAGCAGAACCAATAAGCGGGTTCTGACCAAATAGTGAGAGAGGAAAGAAAATGTACTTCACACTGGTTCAAAGTGACAGGCGAGACACATCAGATGAATGGGGGGGGGGAAAGAGTGATATCAATTTGAATCATTTGTTGTATATTACTGAACATGAGAAAAAATATATTGGATATTGGTTTGCCTATATTTTAGCGGTGAAATCTAAGGAATGGATAGAGCCAGGTTTAAATTTATAGTTCCATTTTGTTGATATATTAGTCACAAATATCTGTAGATTTTGGTTATCTTCAAAAAACTAGTTATTAGTGAAGAAATCTGTAAGTATTTTAATTAGGGCTGCAACTATCGATTATTTTAGTAATCGATTAATCTATCGATTATTTACTTCGATTAATCGAGTAATCGGATAAGTATTTCAATTGTATTAAAAAACTATATTTCATGTCTTTAGAGCAGATTTTGAAAGGAGAACCACATTTCTGATAGAAATAACACTATTTATTCTTAATTTCTCATTAGTTTGTCCCTAAAGACACTGATTGGTCAGTGTCCTGACTCCTGAGAATCAAAATAATGAATGTTAAACATTAATAACTTTCACATCATCTACATATTAGATTTGGACAAGTTTACATGATCTGTGGAAAAATATTTACCCTACCTTTTAAAGAGACAGGGTTTTTGTCAAAAATACTATTTATACTTATTTATTTTCTGGCTCAAATTAGACAATTCTGCAAAGAAAACGATTAATCGATTACTAAAATAGTTAATCGATTACTCGATTAATCGATTAATCGTCGATTACGACATTCACCTTCAACAAAAAAAAGGACATTTTATATATAAAATGTAGTGGGCGAGGCCGGTGGATTTGTAACATTTTCCCGACAGACTGTGTGGTCTACGTACGCACTTACATTCTTCTTCAATTATTACGTCGGATAGGGTCATGGCATGTCATCGCCGTTTGGAAGATATATCCATGTTTTCCTGCGAAAAATTGTGCTTCAGGGCGCCGCCAAAACAAAACACTAAACCTTTGTCTCCCAACAATGTTGTCATAATTAACGCAAAATATATGTGTCACGGGGCACAAGTGGCTGGATTTTAAGTTTGCCGTTTTTAATCGGTGTGTTTTATTGTGTTTTTATTTGCCTGATTTTAGTCATTTTAATCCACCACATGTAGGGGGGGCAGGTGGCCACGGAGTGCGGCCTGGAGGTGTAGCGAGACACGGTGGAACTGCAGCGGACTCACCCCCTCACACGGAATGCATAGCCTTTTATTGGTAAATATCGCATTCTGTGGCTGAGGTGCAATAGGTTTGAAAGCATTTCTCTATTTGGTAATTTAACTATTTCATTTACAGCATTTTTTTCATGATTTTAGTCCTAGCATTTTTTTTTTTTTACAGAAATTGTTATGTGAACTTTTCTACTATGTTGCAATTATTAGTCATTCATGACATGTATTATTGGATTAATATACTAAGTGCATAGGCCGGGTCTCAGCTAATGATCACATGGATTAATCACAGCATCTTGTTTTTCTCATTTCAAGTGCCATATCAATACTAAACATGTCATTATTTGTGAATGGATGGATACACGTGGGAAACATGGCACAGCGCGGCCATGTTGTAGTACTTCATAAAACAACCATCGTAAAGGGTGAGTTTGGTCATTTCTTTTTTACTTTGACATTGAAACTAAGATGCTGAGGAAGAAAACGAGACAAAAATCTCAAACAAAAACAGAAGAGTTAACTTGCTTAGACCGTACCGTGAGTGTGGAGGTAAAGCAAGAGATCTGGGGCACTCAATGTGTAGAAAAATATGACTAAAAGTCCTTTAATACATACAGGGACAACGCCAACACGTTTCGACAAACGTCTTCATCAGGGCATAGTTAAAAACACCGGATGTCAACACATTCAAATAGCCAGGTGAGGTCATGTAATGAAACCACCTGACATCCTGTTTAAGGATACAAAAATCTCAAACTTGACCACTACATGATAAATGTATGTTTACAGCTGCCGTGTCTCGCCTTCACAGAATGCATTTGTGAGGTGAAGGTGTGTGGGTGTAGCAGCACATACCCGGGGGGCAGCGGTCTCTCCCAGGTGGTGGTCTTGGTGTTGTGGTCCACATAATACACTCTGCCATGAGGAAGGACTCTCTGCTCCCAGCTGGACGCACATGTAGAGGAACATTGATTTTAAAGCCGTTACTATAATGAATCTAAAAAAAAGAATATTCCATGGATCCATTTCACATGAGTAACATTTCCTCATCAAAAACGTATGAAGTTTATTATGTCTTCAGTCACTTTTAGTCATATCTGAATGTCCGCAACTATCAGGGTCTTATCGAGAGCGAAAAGAAGATCATTTTGTTTAGCCTAACCCACTCATATTATAAAGCCTATAGGAGGAATCGATGAGCAAACCGATGAGAGAAATGATATTGATCCCTAAAGGTGCCCACACACTAGTGGACTTTAAATCTTTTGAGACAAAAGATCTGTGCACAGACCACACACACTTAAGGACAGACATGAGGACACACATGAGGAGTCCAACCACAGATCATGCCATGAGAGAAAGTTTTTATTGAGCCACGCCTCCTCAGACTAAAATCTGGCTGAAAATCCTCTAGTGTGTGTCCAGCTTAACTCCGTATGTGAATGTGCAGCCGTACCCCGCTGGGAGCATGTCCACATTGGACTCTGTGGCGGTGCCTGCGGTGCCGTCGGGTGGGGCTGAGGTCGGTGGGGGGTCGCCACATGACGGTGGGGGTGGGTTGGGCTCCCCACTACTGCTCACTCCGGGACAACACGTCAGCTCCACTTTATCTACGACAAGAGGACACATTTTAGAACTACACACAGAAAATAGAGAATTTTAGATTCAAGATCAGACAGTACACAGCGTTCCAAATTATTAAGCAAGTCATGTTTTACAGCTTTAAAATTGTTTTTTTTTCCAACAAGAACAGTGGTCTTGGTCAATCCAAAATATTAGTCAACATCATACCAGAATATTCAAGGGCAAGTTTTAGCTTTCTTAGGAAAATACTTGAAAATGTCTTAATTATTATGCTGTAAATGGTGTTCCAAACTGTTTATCTCTGTTGTGCAAGCCTTGTTAAATAAACTTCACTTCTCCACTGTAGATTTGCGTAATGTCAGATTAAAAAAAAAAAGAAAAAGGTGTATTTTTTGTCAATTGTTAGTCATCATTTTCACCCAAATTGATACAAATAGAAATGTGCGGGTAGTGAAGGGTAATTTCTTGTTTTGAGTTGCATGATAATTATTTGGAACACTATAATATATTTTCAAATATTTTACTAAGATACTGTAGTTATTTATTGATCTCACAATGGAGAAATTCACTTGTTACAACAACTCTTAAGACAGGACAGCATCAAGAAGAAAAGTAAGTTTGCAAACAGGTAATAAAAATACTACAGTGAAAAATAAAAACTATAATAAAATAATAAAATAGATGTGTCTTAGCATTTACCAATAAAAAAAAAAACTGTACAGACATCTCTCATGTACATTAAATTTAAATAAAGATACACTCTAGTCTAGACAAAGAATATCCAAAATATATAGTATGTAGTAAGTACAGTAAGAGTATGAATCCAAGTATGATAACTGTTAACATTCAGGTGGTCGATTGATAAAGTGACATTGTGTGTATTGTGAACACAGGGGTTATTGCACATATTAAAGTATTGTTATTGCACATACAGTTATATAGCTATACAGTAGAGCTGTACAGTCTGACAGCGGTGGGTATGAAGGTCCTTCTTGCACTGAGGGTGTCTCAGTCTGTCACTGAAGGAGCTGCTCAGCTCCTCTACAGTCCTGTGCAGTGAGTGAGAGGTGTTGATGGATGTGAGCTTGGCCGACACCCTAAGAAAGCTAAAACTTGGTCCTTAAATTTCATGAACATTCAGGTCTGATGTTTACTTATATTATGGTTTGACCAAGACCACTGGTCCATCCAACATTGTTGAAAAAACAATTTTAATGCTATAAAACATGACTTGATTATAATTAATAATTTGGAACGAGGTGTAGAGGCAATACCTTTTTGGAGGTTCGACAGCAGTTTGCTTGTTTAACATATTACTTACTTATTATGTAGATTAACTTAATTTAACTTTCATTAATCTACAAAGTACGTTTTTCACTGAATCACTACATTAGAATTGCAACTTCACAGGTCGTTTTCTCAAAATCTTCTTCTCACACTTTGAACAAACATCTCCATTAAATAGGCAGTATCAACGACTTAGAGAAGAGCTCAGGGGAGACAATGGACCCTCGTTAAGTACTTTACCTTTAGCATTAAGAGAGGAGGGGCCTAGAGGCTGACTCCTCCTGCTGGTTCACTAGCTTTATAAACCCACTTCGTGCTCCAGACCTTCAGTAGCTGATGACGATCTTTGGAGTAAGATCGAAACGTCCTACATTTCAACTACAGAGTACAGATGAAGACTGAAGAATTTTTGCCTACGATCTCCATTAAAGCAACACTTCCAGCTCCCGGTTTATTGTCCTATTGTCAGCAGTAACAGTGAAGAGTAAGTAACAAGCAGACACCAGTGAGAGTAAGCATGGCTGCAGCCGACACTCACGGCAGATCAGGACAATCAGGCCATTTAACAAGGTGCCAGCAGACTTTGTATAGTGAAGCCCATTTCAAGCCTCCTCCCACCTGGAGGAGCATAAACATGTCTAGCTTGTGGCCAGAAATTCAACTGATCTGACAAAGCTGAAGTTTTGGAAAGAGGTGAAATGCCATCATAAACCCAGGATAGATGACAACTTGAAAACCTTTTCAGTTCTAGTTTTGGTAAACTAAAACTAGAACTGTAGGAAAGGCTTGCTGCACGAATGGGAGCTCAAGCAAACATATTTACAATGAGTTTCGTAAATTAGGCACATCTGCACTGACTAATACTACATCTTTCACACAGCAGCTAAATCTGTTTGATTCATTTTGTAAGTGTAACGTAAGCTCTTCAACATGTCCAGTGTAATGACCGAGCTGTACCTGTGCTGCCTCCTGGGCTGTAGGAGGTCTTGGATGGACTCTGCTGGGACAGGCCTGGTGCTTCTGCAGGATCACCATTCATCACCCCTCTGCAGCTCGGAGAGGTGCCCTGGGACGCCCCTGCACACAGGCGCTCACTCCTGTCCACACAACACATTCAGCCATTATTGTTATTGCAAGGGTTACATTAGGTGACATTTGGACCATTTTAAATATGTCCAGAGCAGTGTTCATTTAATTTAGTTTCAGTCTTCAGACGAAAACGTAATTTAGTACAACAATTCTTTTTAGTTTTAGTCCAGTTAAAGTTGACGGAAATTCCATGTAAATTTAGTTGACTGCTGTACTTTTTTCACACATCTACTGTATTTTCTGTCTAAGTTGCACCAGCCAAAAAATGCATAAAAAAAAATACAAGTTGCATTTTTGGGGGGAAATTTATTTTACAAAATTCGAGACCAGGAGCAGACATTTAATCTTGAGGCAAGTTATAATAATAATAACAATAGAATAGAGAACAACAGGTTGAATAAGTGTATGGTATGCTAACGTAACAAATTGATGGTTATTCAGCTATAGGAAGCATAAAGAATGAATTGAATAGGTGTCTGGTATGTTAACGTAAGTTAATTAATATATAAGTCGCACCTGAGTTCAAGTCGCAGGACCATCCAAACTATGAGAAAAAGTGTGACTTATAGTCTGGAAAATACAACGGTGCGGCTTATTTACAGATTTTTACAAGCTACTGGCTACTAGGGGCACTCTAGCAGAAAAAGCATGCGTTTACCCTCTGGGGCCAAATGCCTGGCTGTTCCGTGGCTAAAGCGTGGAATGCCTGGATTTTATTTAGCCTGCCGAA
Organism: Lesueurigobius sanzi; assembly: GCA_900303255.1. Lineage (NCBI taxonomy): Eukaryota > Metazoa > Chordata > Actinopteri > Gobiiformes > Gobiidae > Lesueurigobius > Lesueurigobius sanzi. Next base: position 24,292 of record OMNZ01052708.1, read on the forward strand.
ACCAGAGCGCAGTGCACTGGCCCCAACACACACCGCTGCAGTGAGCTGTTTACGTGGTTCAAGGCGGTGTCAGACGAGAGACATGGTCATGGACTGGATACAGTGGTCGGCTGTGTTTGTGTGTGTGCGGCGCAGACAGCGGAGAGGACCCATGGGAATGTCTCGGTGGTCAGTCGTGGAGCGACCCTCGGGAGCCGATAGGGAACTGTCGGGAGCAGACGCGAGCGGCGAGGGACTTTCGGGAGCAGCTAGGTCTCTAGTAAGCACACCGTATTACATCGTGGACATGTGCAGCTTATAGACAGGTGCGGACTACACAGTCGTGGCCAAAGGTTTACATACCCTTTTAATCTTTTGGACATTTTTCATAGAATACAAAAATTACTCAATGGTGTGGCTTATATTCAGGTGTGCTCTATAGGCCGGAAATTACGGTAAATCTGAAATGAACTGTGTCAACTTTACATTTTTCTGACTTCATTCAAACATACTGTATATTATTACATTGCATTGCTTCATGGAGCTTCTTCACATGAACAAAGCACAGACCTGTTCCTTTAAATGATGTGAGGCTCTTTCAAACTGTGTCACTGAACTTCACATATTTTGTAGTCCCTTCTTTTCATTTTTTCTAAATCTTATTTTATATTATATTCATAGTTTTAGTCTCATTAATGAACTTTTAAAGTGCATTTAGCCACTATGCAGTAAAACTCTGGAACTTGCTGCCAGACGAACTAAAACTTGCACCAACTACTCCAACTTTTAAAGTCAGACTGAAAACTTTATTATTTAATTATGCTTTTAATTCTTAAAGATCAACATTTCAAATGTTTTACGGTTGCTTTGTTGTATAATTGTTTGTTTGTTTTTAATTGTGTATCTATGGTCTCTGTACAGCACATTGGGTTGCCTTGTGCATGAAATGTGCTTTACAAATAAACTTGCCTTGCCTTGCCTTGCCTTTTAATTCAGCTGTAGTCTAATTTTAGCCAGCAAAAATATCACTTATGACAAACTTTATTACTCAAAGAAATTAACACCGGAACTATACTAATGCAAGAATCGCATGTAATTTGCAACTGGTCTGTAGAC
>OMNZ01052719.1:0-15749 GCA_900303255.1 Lesueurigobius sanzi
ACGAACAGGGTGGGCGCCAGGGTGCTTCCTTGGGGCACTCCTGAGTGGACTGGACGTATGTCTGAAAGAGCGTTATCAACTTTGACCGCTTGTTGTCTGTCAGTAAGGTAATTGGTGATCCAGCGAAACAGATTTCCCCGGATCCCGTATGATGGAAGCTTCTGAATTATTGCAGAGTGAGGTACAGAGTCAAACGCAGCTGCCAGATCTAGGAATACAGCGCAGCATGAAAATCTATGTTCCAGCAATGACAGGCATTTATGATAAAGATAACTTAGTTGGTCAGTGGTGGAATGCCGGGGTAGAAAACCAAATTGTGACGCGGATATTAGATTGTTTGTACAGAAGAATTCCAACATTTTCTTATTAATAACTGACTCTAGTATTTTTCCCACATTGGATGTTATTGAAATCGGCCGATAATTCTGTGGATCTGTCCTTATACCCTTGTTTTTGTAGATGGGCGTCACATGTGCCATTTTCCATGCTTGAGGAATCAGTCCAGTATCTATGGATTTTTTAAATAGAATGTACAGAGGTACTGCTAGGGATTCGTGGCAGTTCCGCAGGATCTGGTTGGTGATACCATCTGGGCCAGTAGATTTTGAGGGATCCAGTGTGGCTAGTGCTTTGGAGATGTCCTGTAGATCAAAGTGAACATTGGAGAGAACTTTGAATGTATTGAGTGGAAGAGAAGGGAATATGTGAGAATCTGGTTTCTGTCCCTTAGATGTGAAATAATTATTCAGTAGTGTGGCTTTCGCAGAATTACTGGAGGCAGAAACGTCTGGTGTATTTAACGCAGGAATGGCATCAGTTGCTTTGACACCAACATAAAGTTCTTTTGCCAGTTTGTGCCATTTTTTAGACGTGTTAACAGAGTGTGCCATTTGGTCGATTGTTTTATTAGCCTCATTCTTTTTAATGTGCTTTAGATATTCTTTTAGTTCGTTTCGGGCAGCCCGATACAGGTTGTGTGTTTGTGAAGTTTTGAGGGGGTTGAAAGGGGGAAGGGGATTGGTTCTAATTTGTAAGGTGCCTTGTGTTACATCCTTGTGTGAAAAGCGCTTAGTGAGTATAAGATTGATTGAGATTGATTGAAGTTGACCTAGTGGACCCCGCTGTAATGCGAATATGTGACAGCTAGCCATGCAACTACTTTGATGTGTTAAAAATTGGAAGAAAAGAATGCTTAATCCTTGAGAACTCTATTTAATGAAACACTTCAGTGGTTTATTTAATAATGTGAGATTTAGAGCACATTGGGTTATTGGGAAAATTCTGTCCTTTGGCTGTATTCATTTGATCAGCCTCTCCAGTGTGTAGTTTTTGTACGCTTGCATTTGTGATTTTGTTTTTCCAACACTGAGGGCCAATCCAAAATTTATATGCAATGGATTTATTTGCTTAATAAAGATGGATTTATTTTTGCTTAACAAATCAACAGTACGGCCAAACACTTTAGTCTGTTTCATGCTTTTCAACTGACTCCTTTTAAGAAGCCACATCTGTCACACATGCAGCAATATTCCTCTTCACACAAGAAGAATCTTTAAGACGTCTAATTAACGCTGGTAATATAATACAGCTCCTTAAAGGGCATGAGCACGCGTTTTGAAATACATATTATAGTCATTTCATCAGCTTTCATCGAGTCAATCAGAGCAGTCACAAAAATCAGAACTCCCCTGCAGTGAGAAAAAATACTCTTTAGGAAAATCCATGGAAGAGAAAGGCTCGCCACTGAACAGAGAAGCTTCGTTTGATCACTGCAGCTTATGAGCAAGTAATTGGGGTTCATAATTGAAATAGCACATGTGATATTTTATTCAGCAGGCCCAAAGAAACGAGCTGCATTTTTCAACACTTGTTTTTGCTTTGGTGTCTTCGATCCTTGTCTGTTTTCTTAGTCAACACAAACATGTTGTTTGGTGGGAGCATGGCAGAAATATTAAGGAGCAGTACATAACAGTGCCAAATACTGCAATTATTTTTGTCAAACTTTACAAGAAAAGGACAAGAAAAAGGACAGAAAAAAAAACACTTCACCACTTCAGATACCTACAACGAGGGGATTGTTTTGAGAGAGGGACCAACACCACAAAATTGGTCTCAGTAGAAGTAGAGCATTTTAATCTACCACTACAAAACAAACTGGTCAAAAACCTGTTGAAAAACTGTACGTTTTGCCTGCAGTGTCTCCCCTTAAGCTCAGTCATCTCCGTTGATCACATTCTCTCGACCCCAACTCCCTCTCTCTGAGTTTGCCGCTACCTCTATTACATTGGAAGGAAGCGGGGCGACCTTAGTCTGTGGGGTCAACTACGGAGATGAGGCCCCCACCCAGAGTTTCACATTAGCCAGCCATCCAGTCGTTTGTTGCTTGTCTCACGTCCGGGATTCTGTAACCTGCATTCAACACTGTGCCCTCTGCATTCTTCAATTTCATTGTCACTTTTTATCTAAATTCTATTCTACTTTGGTTGTGGCATGGTCCTAGTGATGTAGTGCAATGTTCTAATATGTAGCGTATGTACAGTTTGTGTATTATTTGTACATTTGATTTCTGAAGACAGTTTTTACTTTGTTTCGCTCCAATAACAAAAAATGTATTACAAAGGCAGTTGATAAGATAACTTAACCAGATTTGTTCTATGGTAATCCGGGTGTTTCAATATTTGTAGTTACATTGAAATTTGGGACATTTAGGACTGCATGTTCGTCAGTTCCTCAATCAAACATTTCCAGCCCGGTGGATTGGAAGAGATGGACCAATTCCTTGGCCACGATGTTCACCAGATATCGCTCCCTTGGACTTCTTTCTATCCCGTTATGTTAAAGATATCATATCGATATCAACATTACTGACTTGAAGCGAAAGATTTCTGATGCCATTGCCACCATTGATGAGGCTCTGCTACAGCGAACGTGGCAAGAAATCGAGTACCGTCTTGATGTGCTCCCTGCAACTAATGGTGCCCACATACAGGTGAGGTAAAAAAAAATACAAAATAAAACTTTGACAACCACTGATTCAAACAGAAAAGATATCTTATCAACTGCCTTTGTAATACATTTTTGAAATTGTACAGAGACTCTATGGACACCCTGGATAATTGTTCCGCTAAATGTCAATGATGGTTTGCCCTCGTCTTCCCTCTTGCATTTCCACACATTATCATAATTTCTTTAGATTCTATATGCATAAAAACATAGGCTGTTAGAGACACCCACTCAAGGCTGTGAATATTTCAATACTTGGAGAGACCCTGCATAAAGAGGTGGAAAAAACTCCGCTTATGAGCTATCAATTAATACATGGCATTTAATCTTGTCAAGGAAATGTTTGGCCCGTGATGTACAGCCTCTCGGTTAACCAGCGCATTATAAATCACACGACGGTGACATTTTGGAAGTGTTATCATGCATGGAGCGCAGGAAGTGGCTCTCGTTCAGCACACCACCAAAGGGGGTGGGGCCAAGTGTGACGCTATCGAAGCATATGATTGAGCGAGTCTGTTGCGTGAATTATAACATGGGGTTTGTGTGTTTCGGTAGCTGCTTAAGTTGTCTATTAAAGAAGTACTGAGAATGCTCTTAGCCGTGCATCCGCAGGATTTGTGTCATGGCCAAGGACACACTTATTTTTTATGTACTTGAGTTCTATTTTTTTAGTTATAGCTGTGTTAAAATGTGAAATCTTAAGCAAAGGAGAGAGGAACTGGTGGAGTGCAAAATCGTATTTTTCATCTTTGCTTTTACTTGGCAGAAAACATATTCAATGAAACACAATGATTTGGTATTTTGTGTTGAAAGGTGTGGAAGGGGTCCTCTGTTGTAGCTGGCCTGCACTGCACCGTGCAGTAGGGGATGAAGTCGACCGGTTCGTTCAAGGGGGTTGGCCCGCCATCATGGGATTGGTCCAATCGATGTAAAAAAAAAACCTGACCTGTTAACAACAGTGTCATAGAACACAATAAGTTTCAAATAATTACATTTCACTATGTTAGCACCTAAAAGCACCTGCTTGTAACATTAATCATGTATACAGTTGAAAATAAAGTAGTGAAAAATAACATTGTAGTCTAATATACATCTGATCAATAGTTCAGTATTCACATTGTATTACATGCCCCTTTCACGTCGCTCCTCCTGTAGTAGCCGAACCATATTGGCCCACCTATTCATTTAAGCTCCTTTGCATTAAAGTTGCAGATTTCTTAAGTAACGATAATTGTTACACAGTCCTATTTTGTGACCGCCACATTGGAAACCGCCAACTTTCTAGTAACAGTCCCGTCAGGCAGTTGACCTCTTAAATAAAGATTATATGTGCCAAGTTATTTTAAGGTTGGCTTTTTCCAAAAAAATAAGCTCAACAAATTGAAGCACTGTATATCTGAAGTTGCATCTGCTTTTCATGATATCCCTACACACGGTACTGGCTCACTGCTCATGTCATGTTGATGTTTTCACCTGAGAAATGACCCCAGTCTCCTCACTTTGTGCTCAGCTCTTAACTACATTTCACTAAACCAGCTCTCCGGAAAGTGTCAGAAAAACACTTTGGTACCTGCTCTCGTTTAAGCCGAGATGTGTACTGACTTCTGACACAACTCTAAGTCCTGCTCTTTCATCTTGGATTGTGGCGCACTTTTTCTGACCAGTGTCAATTTCTGGTGCAGATCATTACACAATTGAGGCAACCGTGCTCAAATTTAGAAAAAGAAACCTGTGTCACAATCAATACCTTTACATATAAACCAGACTAATTATCTGAATTGTTTATTTTTTGTTTGTTTGTTTGTTTGGCAAACACACAAACACACTCTCATTCATCCATGTTTTAGTGATGGGGGAAAAAGGGCGCATGATAATGGTGAAGACAGAAGACACAGAAATAAATATCAAATCAAACTCATCAGTCGTTCATTATGAATGTGCCCCTTAAACTAAACACTTTTAACACTTACCTGTGCCTTATCAAAAGTGGTATAATGTCAAACAGCAAACCCACAATTATTGCTAAAATAATGAATGTGATGCTTTAAATAAATGAGAAAGATAAGTAAATATACATGTCGGCATATTTTACTGAACATTGTTAATGTGGCATATCCGGCATTTCTAGACACTTCTAGACTTCTAACAACTTGGTTTATAGTGCCAGATTAAATGAGATGTATTATTATTATTATTATTATTATAGATGTAGTTTGTGTATTTACACAAAATGCCAGAAAATGAATTGATTCTTGTTTGTTTTAGTCTTGATGTTCAGTTTAAGTTGTCAAAGCTGCAACATTTCAGTTTAAGGGGCACATTCATAATGAACTACTGATGAGTTTGAAGTTTATGTGCTTTCCCCTGTCTGTATCTTCTGTGCAAAGCATTAATCGTGATCATGATTAATTACCCATGATTAATTCATGAGTATTTCATCATGAAAAGTAATGAACTTGCATGAATTCATGATGAAGTAATGCACAAACTCATCATGAATTATGCTTTAATGCTTGTATTCTCAACTAACCAGAGAACCCAGCTTATACTTTCAGAGCATACCCATATAAAACTATTTTCATGATCAACCTACGATAAAAAACATATTTGCATTGATCATATAAAATAAAGTTATGTTGTTTTAATAATGCATCATAATGTATCTACCAAAACTAACTATTTTATTGATGTTCTTAGCTATGACCCTAGACTCACTGAACATGGTCCTGCCACCCACTTGTCGGTCTATATTTGAAAACAACTGAAATAAAATGCCAGGGATATTTTAATATCAATAATTGAATTGACCTCCTATTTAGCGGTGGTGCATATAGCTAAATAAAATAGTTACACCATAAACAGATCAATTTCTGCTTATCTCGATTCTTCAACGCTGTGTATCTCATATTTGGACTCCAACCCATTCTCGCAATCCCATAGAATCCATCATGCTATCTCCATGCAATGTTTGAACATATTTGGGGATCATCCCACTACATGGACACCTATTATGTGCAAAAACATCACACATATTGAATTGCAGCCTTTTATTTTCGTCTCAGCATGCTCCATTTGTGCCACTGTAAAGAATAGCATGCCCGTTTGCTTTTAAATGGCGTCTGACCTTCTAAACCAAAAGGCCTTGGTCCACCTCACACTTTATCACCTGACACCTCGCCAGAATAATAAAGAGTATACGAGTCATGCTGTCATAGTCCTCTTAGCCGTCAGTGCCATCATTCCGGTTTTGCATCATTTGATGTTGACTTGCACAATTGAATCCCTATAATGTGAGTTCATTGGAAAGACATTTTAAAGTCAAGGTTACTATTGAAATTCACAGTCTTTCTGCAACATAAATCAGATTCTCTGCAAAGGGGCATTTGACAGAGCATTTACAACACTTGCTCCCCAAAGAGCGTCGCATTCAGTATTATGATTTAAAAACTGTAAAAGGTATAAGAGCAATATAAAAAGGCGAATATGCACAGTACTGATAACAAAAAGCAAACAAACTGAGCAGTTTTAATGTTCACGTTTGCTGTATATACACCTCCATAATTCGGGAGCAGCCTCGATAAAGGCCCTGCGAGATCAGTGCCATGGTAGTGCACTTCCTTTCCCGAGTTTGTGAAAACATTGCAGCAGAGCACTACACCAACTACTGTGCTGTATCAGAGCAGAACATCTCTGCGTTACGTGTCCAGGCATTGTTTTAATCGGTAAAATGCAAATGCCGCTGCGCCAAAGGAACTAAACAAATTGATTCCAGCGAAGAGATGTCAGTGTGACCCCTGCCTGAATTGACATTTTACTTTAACAAATCCCAATATTAAATCAGATGCATTTATAAAGAGCGTTTCGTACAAAAATGTAACACCAAGTGCTTTAGAACTGAAAAGCATTCCCATTTACCCACCACCCGACCCCCACACACATAAACCCAAACTCATAAATGGTGAATGTAGCACTGCTTTAGGCACTCAAAGCGCTTTATATCAAGGAACCACTCACCTATTCACACTCTCATTCAGACACCAATGTACGCAGACACTAGCGGAAGAACTCGCCCAAGAACTCCACACCCTTCGAACCGCTAACACTTACAATACCTGTTTTTATGTTTTAGACCTTTAAAACACAAAAACAAAGAATCATTCCCCTATGGTAACTATCAAAATGCAGATTTATTGCCTTAGTTTACTGCTTATTCCTCTGTAATTCCTGGGCAAATCCACATGAAACAAAAACAGTCACAAAGTTCAATGTCCTCTCTGTCAGCACATGTCAACTAAGGTCTAATTATTTTCTCATAAAGGTGTCCAGAAGTGGTGACAGTAATCAAAAACATGTTGGCCAGTAGAAAGGACTTTCAGCCATAAGAATAATATGGCAGGTTTGTGAATCCCATCACTTCCAAGTAACGATCAGAGAAAACATTTGTCAATTGTCCTCTCCCATAGAGTTGTATTGGCACCGGCTCCAACTAAAATACAACATGAACGCAGCCCATACACACAAACTGTCATACATAATACAGTACAAAGAAATACAATACAATGCCCTGTAAACATAATCCACGACACCAGAACTATGTCACAAAATCCAGTCAGTGGTTTGCCTTGCTCTTTACAGGTGTGGGCCTTTTGTGGCGGGCCGCGCAGCTGGCACACAGACAACAGGACGTCTCTCAGTGCATTCATATTTTAGCCCTGCCCGGCTCCTTTTGTTGTGCTTTCTTTTGGACTCCCTTGTTCCCCTGTCCAGAACTCACAGGTTTGCACACACAGGGCCTTCAGTAAATGAAGGGACACAAAAGTTGTATTTTGAATCAAAATGCAACTTTTTGATTATGGATTCACAGAGGTATTTGAAAAGGACAGGCCAATGACGACGCTCTTCTGCTCCACTGTGGGCTGTTCTTTCTGAATTTCCTGAATATATGCAAGATTTTTTAAATATTGCATTTAGATATGTTTTTATTTCACAATACAACGGGGAGATGGATGTGTTATTTTAGATTTTCACCACTTGAGTCATTTTTATCATCCAGTCATGCCATTTATGCGCTCTGTCGTTTTCACTGAGTTTAACTATTTTTGACACAGTTGAAAGTTGGCTTACAGTTATGTCCCATCAGTAAGGTCTTCTCTTTTTGGCTTTTTCCCGCACACTCTGTCTCTGCAATGATTTGCATACTATTTTGGCATAGGATAGTCTTCGTTTTTGGCCAGGCTTGAGATCAGCAATTGCACTTGCTTTTTGATAGATTCATGATGATTTATGACAGATCCACATAACACTGGTGACAGTGTGTTGGTGACTGTCTGCATCCATCCATAGAGATTATTATTAGCACAGTATTCTTCTGAGGCGAAGCCTATTGTCACTGATAGTCATGACACTTGGTAAAAATAGCTAGACTCTGCATGCTATAAAAATGAATGTGGTTTTATATCACAGACAATCACTGTATTTCATGCAGAGAAGGATTGTACCTATATTTTGAAAAGGTAGCCTAAAATAAATAGTTGTCATTGATCTGTTTAAAAATGTTGTTACCTCAGAAGAAAATTCAGTTCTCATCCTCTATAATACCTACAAATACAGACAGTGGCAGGAGGTGGACAGGACTTAGAATCGGAAGGACTTCTTAAAGCCAAAGCTCACACACAGTTGTAGCCAAAAGTTCACATACCCTTTTAATCTTTTCATAGAATACAAATGAAATCTTTTGTTCCACTCATGGTCAGCAGTTGTGCGAACCCATTTTTTATCAAAGAACAGAGTTTACTCCTTTGAAATCATAATGAAACAGAAACTACTCAAAGGTCCCTGATCTAACGTTTACATGACAACAACTGCCAGGAGAATTGTTCAGGAGCAAAGAAAAACTCACTTCAGCTGAAATCTATATGTAAACTGTATCTCTCATGCATTATATGTTGAGTACATGACTTACCTTTGATCAAACTTTGTAGGGTTGCAGAAGATGGGTGAAAACAAGTACCTTATTGGTTGCGTTCATGTGACATCACAATAGAGCCTATAGTTTAAAAGTGCAGCTGACAATTACATAAGATAAGATAGTTCTTTCTTGATCTCACAATGGAGAAATTTACTTCTTACAAAAGCTCTTAAAACAGGATTACACAAGGGGGTGTAAAAAGTCAGGAAATGTGCCATCAGAAGAAAGTGTCTCTTAGCATCTATCAATAGAACTGTATACACTATTAGAAAAAACATCTCTTATGTCCACTGGATAGTAACTATACTGACAAAATGCAGATTTCTAGTCTTAGTTTATTGCTAATTTCTCTGTAATTCCTGGGCCAATCCACATGAAACAAAAACTTTCACAACGTCCAATGTCTTCTCTGTCAGCACATATGGACTAACTAAGACGTTCACTTCACAGAGCAAATTTGCATTACTTTGAAATACTTGGGGGAAAACTCAAAAATGAACTGCTGAACTAATGTGCAACAGTTCTATGCATTTTACAGCATGCTTGTAGAGGTCTGAATTTACAAGTGTCCCTTCGAGAGTGTTGATTAATTAGAAAGGGGTCTATCTGATTTATTTTATTCTGATAGAAACATTGTGCACATATACCTCCAATAGCAAGCAAAACCTTTAGAGTACTCATCTGGATTGCAAGACTACTTTGAAAACCTTTATTACACGTATCCAGTCCAGTCCAGGGATATGGTGTGTGCTCGTGTGAGCGATGATCGGTGCGTATTTTCACATTATTAACCAGGCTGATGGCGGCGGCACGTGCGGGACAGACTGACATTTGACCAGTGGATTTTTTGCCTGTCAGAGGCTGAGCAGCGCTGAAATGCCACTGTCACTTATTGTTCGCCGCTTGCCATGGCTTATATGAAATCCATTTTCTCTGTTTAAATATGTTCTGTCAGGGAAGAAAAGAGCCAAACTCGGCCCCGCTTCTGACAGGCAGCTGACACCAAATGGCTGCGTGGACCCTTCACATATGAGCTATCCATCTGTCCTTGGACTCCTCACTGTTTTTCCCCCACAATCATTTTTCTATTTGTCTGCTGCTTCAGTGATCCGACAAATTAAACACAAATAGTTCCTATATTATACTTATGTTGACTGCGCGTTTCCAAATGCACCAGAAATATGTGTTTTTTCCATTTCTTCTCCGCTCTCACTCTTCAGAGACGCCGTGTGCCCTGCTATAGGTTTAACCTGGCAGTTCCCACCGACCTGTCAGGCTCTGCAGTGGCTTTGAAAGAAACCGCCTCAGTGCCGTGTCTGTGTACGCCCCTGCATTTGGGAACTGGCTAATCAGCGGCGAAACACCACAAACCTAATTATCCAGAGACTCACCAAATGGTTTTAAAGTTGTCAAAACATCCAGATCAAATAAATGCATGTCTTGATTATGGTTTTATCCCGGTTGCACTTGGTCATTATCAGCCTGGTTTAGGTTGTTTATATTGTGCCCTTTTCCACAGCAAATATCTTCTCAGGACTAAATAATTTAAAGCTAATTGGAGAGTGCGTGTCTGGAATGCCTTAAAAACTGCCACGCTGCTTTGAACAATGGTCAGCGATACCGGATGAAAGTGGATTTATTCTGCACGAAAAGAGCTGGAATTTAATTTAGTGACTCAGATGCGCGTGGTTGTGAATGTGCAAGCCGTTCTTACTGTGGGACCGCTGCGCAGATGTCCAAACGCTAATGAAAGTCATGCCAGATGAACTTGAGCAGATTTTAAACTATTCTAAAAGTCGAAAATGTTTGATAATTATGTGTTTCCATCAATAAACTATTAGAGAATGGAAAATTACAAAGCCCAGACGTTTGTTCAGCTCGAACAAACCGTGGCTGAGAAAGTGCCGGAACATCTAACCTGCTAGCCTTCCAAGAAAGTGTTAGCATTTTTCTTCTTTCAAAATGTTTGGTACAGTATTTTTGTGTTTATTGTTAGTTCTTGAAGGGCCCATGTTCTACTAGATAGATAGACTTTCTTTATTTTTAGCTGTGTAATGTTTCCTCTGGCTGGATACTATAGGAGATTTGCATCTTAGCAAAGATTTCATTCACGTGGTATATGGTTACTATAGGCACTATAGCTGTTTTTGTTTTTATTACAAATACTGACAGGGGGGTGAGCAAATTTAATTGATAGCTGTGGTCCATACACATTCCTAACTTTCCAAACACATTTCTAAAATCCCATTTCTTCACAGTGATGAGTTTATAAGCACATTTCTGAACTTGCAGGGGTCACTTTTTAGGGTCACTGTCACAAAAACGCAAGAAAACTAGCCTGTAAGCTCATGAAATTGATACAAATGCGTAATTTTTTTATGCAGGGGGCGTGGTCAAAAAAAGGATGCAGCCTATGTTTTAGCCTTCCGTCAGTCGTCTCCCATTTAAAAGCTCAAAACACTTGCCTTCACCTGCTGACGTCATGAGGCGGTGCCCCTCTGTTTTTGGTCAGGTAGGACTCAATTTGATCTAAAAAAAAATCCCTTCGCAAAAACAGCATTGCTTTATAATGATTCAATTCTGCATCAGCATCTGGTTTAGTTCTGTTTTCTTGGGATAAAAAGGGTTGAGAATCAGGGCGGAGCTACAGCTGCATCACCTGCAGTAGTCATGTTCAACATGACATTATACAACTCCCCGGAGGCACAGCAGAACCAGGGAGGGCTCCTTTGAAAGCATGAAACCTCTGGTCATCAACTCAAACCGCAAGTCGCAATCACTTTCCGTTCCAAAGCCATGTGCAAAGGTCCACAATTTGTAGTCCTTTTTTGTGTGTTTGACTATAAAACAGTACAAAATTAGACCTGCTTGAGGTGCACCAACAACATTGCAGTCAATTTACATCACAGATTTAAATACATTTATATCAGGTATTTTCAATTGTAGTAATGAAGTGGTCAGTGTAGTAAAGTCAGACTCCAATGAGAACAAATCCAGCTGCAGTTTGGAGTTTTCTGCTTCACTAATATATTAAATCAACTATGGATAACAATCTTTTATTCACTTAATTATGTCCATTGAGTTAGTCTGGCTGCAGCTGTGCCTTTTGTATCCCGCTCATTTACAAAACAAGATTACAGCCTGGTCCTAAACTAATACAACATGGATTGTTCTAAATCAGCACGTCACAATATTCTGTTTATTCTACTTTTGTGGATTTAAAGTAGTATTGTGAGCAGTCGTTTCTTTGAAGACTGAAAACAATCAGAAGACCCAGTCGTACAGTAGGAACGAGGCAATATGATGAAAGTAAATCAACTTTTTTCTTTTAAAGTTTTGGCTATTTTTCATAGAAAATGAATGATGACACAAACATCTTTTTTCCACTCATGGTTAGTGGTTTTGCGAAGCCATTTATTGCTAAAGAGCTGAGTTTACTCTTTTGAAATCATAATGAAGCAGAAACTAGAACTAGAACCTGATCTAACGTTTACATAACCTTCAACAACTGGCAGGAAAAGTGTTCAGGAGCAAAGAAAAACTTACTTAAGCTGAAATACAGGACTCTTTGACAAAATTGGACTCTCTGAAAAAGATGTTTGTTTCACGATGCACAATATGTAAACTTTTGATCAGGGACATTTGGCTAGTTTCTTTCAAAAGCGCAAACAAACAGATTTTTTATTAAATGTATTTTTTATAATAAATGGCATCATGCAGCCACTAACCATGAGTGAAATAAATGTTTTTGTGTTATCATTCTGTGAAATGCATGAGTTTACATACCCTGACATTGTGCCATGGTATAAACTTTTGAGCTGTAAATATTGAAAAATAATATACCTTTAATTTATAATGCACTTTACATAAAAATCTCAAAGTGCTACAACACAAGTGACAATTTACAATAATAAAAGCACACAAACTAGAATTTAAACATGCTAAAACGGGAAGAGAAAAGTCTTAAGTCCTCTTCTGAAAGACTCCAGAGACTGTGAGGCCCTCAGGTGTGGTGGTAGGGCGTTCCACAGCTTAGGAGCAGCCCATCGCTCTGTGGCCCATTGTCCGCAGTTTTGTTCTGGGGACGGAGAGAAGGTTGGTGTCTGTGGACCGAAGTGCTCTGGTTATGGGCAGAGGCGTCAGGAGTCCTGGCTGCGGTGTTTTGTATGTGCTGCAGCTTTTGAAGCCTTTTTGCCGGGATCCTGACGAGGAGGGCGTTGCAGTAGTCCAGCCTGGAGGAGACAAAGGCATGGACCAGTGATTCAGCATCAGAGGGGGAGAGACTGGGGCGGAGTTTGGACATGTTTTTGAGATGAAAGAAGGAAATTCTACAGAGATTTTGTATGTGGTGTTCAAATGACAAGAGGGTGTCAAAGGTGACTCCCAGATTGCGGAGGAGAGAGGAAGGGTGAGTCCAGAAAATGCAATACCAGAGATGTGGGAGGATTTGAGTTGGTGGGGGGCCCCATGAGAATGGCTTCATTCTTGGAGTCGTTTAGTTGTAGAAAGTTTTCTGCCATCCATGCCTTTGTCTCCTCCGGGCAGACTGCCAGAGCTGATGGTGAGGTTGACGTGGAGACTGAGTTGGTGTGCAGGTAGAGCTGAGTATCATCGGCACAGCAGTGGAAGGAGATTCCATGCTTGCCGATGATGTGGCCCAGGGGGAGCATATAGATGTTAAATAGGGTAGGGCCAAGGACAGACCCTTGAGGGACCCCGCAGGTGACCGTGCAGGGCCGTGACCTGGCATCCCCCAGGGCCACATACTCAACTCTACCTGCCAAGAATGATTTGAACTGTAAAAATCCCTCAGAACAAACATTCAGAATATTGTTAAGTCGAAGACTGGAATGATTAGAGTCTGTATGAGCTACTGAAGTGGAGACCACAATGTGAGGAAAATGCATTTTGATTCAATTTACAATTTTACATATAATTATATGGAGAAACATGGAATCAGTGCAATTAAATAATTACACTCCTTATTGTAAAGATTAGGTCATGTATTTGTTTCCAGGTCAAAGTTGATATTGGACCAAATCCTGAAAATTGACAAAAAATGAGTTTTGCCTGCAGTGTCTCCCCTTAATGGAAAATAGTTTTTTATTCCTCCAAAGTCGAAACGTCACTACAAATAATGTGCTATTACTGCCACAGGAATGGTTGTATACTTCGATTTGTCAGACGGATATGATTAAAACCAGCACATGGCAACTTTAGTCATTATTTACAGTATCAAGCTGGGCCCCTCAGTTATTGTCTCCTATCACCCATACATCCTGTCAAAACAGAGCATCCTCCGCTTCCAGGGCTGTAAATTAAAAATGAAGAGGCGTCTTGTGGCACAAACCTCCGAGTCCTGCGCTCACCCCAACAAAGCCGGTGTTTTCAATTTTTCCCGAATAAACCGCCGCGTGTCCGGGGCAGCAGTAATTCACGAGTGGAGCGTTGGAGGGACATGATGACGACTACATCTGTGCCTCTCGACTGACATGTCCGGAGCACTCCCTATCTGATCCACGGTCCCCGAAGCCCCGAAGAGCAGCGCCAGGCTGACAAAACAGAGCTGTCAGTACATGTCCTCGTCCTGGGACACACTTCGGATGACTGTCTGTCCCGCTGCATGTCTGTCTGTCTGTGTCCTTTTGTCCACTTTCCTGCTTGAAGGCGAGACACTGCAGGTGATGAGGGGGAGAAATGTTAATTGACTTTTGTGGTTTTGGTGTCTTACTGACATAACTATCATTTTATGTTTCCATATAAAAATAAGGCGATAAAATGGATTGAGCTAGGTTTAAATGTATGGTTTTAGTTTGTTGATATTGTAGGCGTACAAGTCATAAGGATTTCAAGTTCAGAGGGGATTTGGGATATGTTTTAGATATTTTTAGTTAGAATAAACTAGTCCCAGAGGAAAATTTTATTGCTGAAATCTTAAGCTCATGATTCTCATTAAATGTGATTCTCATTTTAGTCTTATCTGATTTTGTTTCTGAATTGTATCTCCTAAAATTCACTAGGTCGCCTCCTTGATCCTGGTTTAGACCTGGATTTACAGGGTTAATCCTAGTTTAGACCTAGTTTAGACCTGGGTTTATAGGGTTAGTCCTAGTTTAGACCTGGATTTATTGGGTTAGTCCTAGTTTAGACCTGGTTTAGACCTGGATTTATAGGGTTAGTCCTAGTTTAGACCTGGTTTAGACCTGGATTTATAGGGTTAGTCCTAGTTTAGACCTGATTTAGACCTGGATTTATTGGGTTAGTCCTAGTTTAGATCTGTTTTAGACCTGGTTTAGACCTGGAATTATAGGGTTAGTCCTAGTTTAGACCTGGTTTAGACCTGGATTTATAGGGTTAGTCCTAGTTTAGACCTGATTTAGACCTGGATTTATAAGGTTAGTCCTAGTTTAGACCTGGTTTAGACCTGGATTTATAGGGTTAGTCCTAGTTTAGACCTGGATTTATATAGGGGTTGTCCTAGTTTAGATCTGGTTTAGACCTGGATTTATATAGGGGTTGTCCTAGTTTAGACCTGGTTTAGACCTGGATTTATTGGGTTAGTCCTAGTTTAGATCTGTTTTAGACCTGGTTTTGACCTGGATTTAGAGGGTTAGTCCTAGTTTAGACCTGGTTTAGACCTGGATTTATAGGGTTAATCCTCTCATATAAAATCTCTGTATCTAATGTCAACAAAATAATTAAAACATACATATAGAAATAAAGAAATAAAAATAAATTTCACATTTCATCGCCACATATTCATATCGAAAAAACTCTT
>OMNZ01052720.1:0-14515 GCA_900303255.1 Lesueurigobius sanzi
GCGCTGTAAACAAATCACAAGTCCCGAGGTCAAGTTGCCGCTTATATGAGGAATGCCGCAGGCCAAAGCAGAGGATGTTCGTGTGGTGCATTGTGCCTTGACAACAGACCTGTGGACGAGCAAAGCTACACAGCCCTACATGAGCGCAACCATCCATTTCATCAGCAAAGACTGGACCCTCTGCACTCGCCGTTTAAAGTTGGAAAAAAGTAAGCAATGATATTTTTTGTCAAACTTTTCAGAGAATAACAAAAAACGTCCTTTATTGTGGTATATCGTGATATATATCGTTCTCGTGAAATAAAATAATCCATATCGTGATATAAGATTTTTCCATATCGCACAGCCCTAGTGGCAGCGTGCTTCAAAAGTAAAATGAATTGTAGGATGTATGTTTCCAGGACTCCCTTGGTGAAGACGTTCTTAATCGGGGACTTTCCTGGTTAAATATTTTTTTTTTTTTTTAAATGGGCGTAAAGCTGGGATTTTGAAATATTGTATCCGTTGTAAATTATATCGTCAAATTTATCATTCTCGTGATATTTCTTTTTTATATCGTGATATCAATTTTAGGTCATATCGCCCAACCCAAGCCTCAAATATTAGTTTCATAACTGTTGGCACTCATTTGGTTCCTTTTGCCGAGCTGTAACATCATCCACATACCCTCTATACAGTATCCTTAGTTGAAAGCAATATGATCGCTAGTAGTATAAAATTACACACAAAAACCAACAAAATAAAATGAAACGGCGACACAGATGGCTCATTGATTGTTGAAGGCCACTGATACTGGCAGAACAAAGTTATTGATCTAGCTCATTGTTTTGTATCGTACTGTCACTGCACTTGGATATAGGTCAGTACAACATGCACACACTACCAGTCATTGATCCAGATCTAACTTTTGAATACTGTAGTTCCCCATTCAATACAAGGTTTATAGAGAAATTGAAAAGACAGTAATAATACATGTGAAAAATGAACCACTAGTGCTGATGGGACCATCTCCTTCTCAACACAGTGGAAACCAGTCACTCGGAAAAACATTTAATCCTGGAGCATCATAAAAGCTGCAGTGATGGAAAGTAAAGGTGCCATCTAAACAGCCACTGGGTCACTAAAATGTCAAATACGCTTTAATATCAAGTTGTTTGTTTTTTTGCATGAAAAGTTCCACAATCTACCTTTCTTTAGGTTGACATAAGTCGTCATGTTACTATGCTTACTTTAGCCATCACAATGCAAACTGCTTTATAATTGGTTTCAACTTTAAAGTGTTTGTGGCAGGTTAGGCTAACCACTTCTCAACGTAGTTACTACATTACATTCGAGATTCAGATAAAAACTGTACCTAAATTTGGCAGTACATTTTTGTAAATGGAAAAAAAAATCACTTCTGCATTGTTCATGGAGCATTGACTGGATGTGACGTAGATGTAGGTAAAGGTCACTCTAAAGCCATTGTTCCAAATGAACTGTAAACCGTCTCTTTCCCACAAACATACGACAAACAAGAACTATACCACTATGAACCTGGGGCAAAATAGGACAGAGTAAGAACTGACTGTGAAGAAATGTTGAGCATTGATGAGAAAGAGGTGTTGGGAGAGTGAACAAGAACACTGCTCACACACTGAAACTAGTTAATTTATGCCACACAACTTTTAGTTCACATTAACAAACGTGTGATTAACAAATGGTAGAGATGTAAATCACAGCAGCTTGTAAGGATGATGCGACCGATACCCGGCCCACCCTGGCGCAGACTAGCTGCACTAGCGCACAGACGAGAGCAGATGTCCGGTGCTTACAAGAGCAAACCAAAAATGAGGGTAACAAACATAATAGTTGCCAGATCAAGGTCTGTAGGACATATGTAAAGTGCAGAATTTCTCCAAGATCCGACTGCAAACCACAATGTCGTCTGTAAATGTGGTTTTGGCGGGAAGGACGTTACACGTCTGAAGGCATCAGCTGTTTCCCCACCATTCACCAAAACATCTGGTGAAAATCATAGAAGTGGTCCAAAGGTGATCATGTCACGCGGATAATCCATTTGCCCAAACAATTTTTCAGCTTCAACGCACCATAACTTAATGTTTTTAGGTACAAAAAATATTATAAAATATTATAATAATATCCTGATCAGAAATGCGATCCAGGATATTATTGGTATTTGGTATAAGATCAGAAATATCCACTAATATAACAAATATAACACTAATAAATAGGCTAAACCAGCAAATAGTGTGCCCTCTGCTGTGTCCTCAGGTAAACGATTCAGCGTAGTCAATAAAGGCTCCTGCAGTTTGTTTACCTTTATGTCAGCACTGAAGAGCATTCTTCCTCTTTACTAAGGTGTTGCTAAGGCCAGATTCCTATTGTTCCAGCAATAGTTTTCCAATTGAATTTTTATCACACTTGACTTTTCTTTACGTACCATTTTAATTTTAATGGTAAAAATCTATGATTTAAAAAAATGCAGCTTATTAGCTTACCACAGGTATTATCCCACCAAAATAAGAAGTGGGTAATTTGCTTCAAACTTGGCTTGATTGTAGTTGATACCTTAGTGAGTGTGTGAAGTTTGAAGTTGGTGTTTTCTGTAGTTTATGAAATCATTTAAAAAATGGCCTAAATCATGGCTTCTGCAAAATCCCAAACTTTTGAGCAGCTGTAGATCCTCAGTAGTTTGACCAAAATGAATGCCATTTCCAGAGTTTCGTTCTACACATTGTGGACTACAGAATGGTGCACAGCATAGTATTCAAACGTGTATATTGTTACAATGGCCATGGAATGACCCAATTACAAAAACTTGACAACATGTCATATACACAAAAGTTACTGTTCCTGTTGCCACCCTGTAATGTTTCATGTTTTATGTTTTATTGAAATCTGTTACGTTTGTATAAACGGCACATGAAATGGTTTGCACCTTCTGTCCGGCTGTATCTATAAATCTTTACTTTCTCAAACCCGTTTCTCCATGTCCCACCAAATTTTACAACTGGACCGACCTCTTCTACCATTTGTTATGGTCACCCTATTGATAACTGTCTTCAATATTGTCATAATGATATTATAGCGATATTTCACAAATATTTCATTGTAAGTCATAAGTACGTTAAATTTAAACAAAAATAAGTAATCTGTTTAGTTGCACAACAAAATTAGGGAAATTATGACTAAAACATTTATAGGTTACCATGCATTTTTGCTCAAGGCTGTGTTTGAACAGCAGCTGTGTCAAAAGCTCTCAAACAAAGTTTGGCAGCTGCCATCATCAGACTCATTTGAGCAGCTAAATGTTTCTTGGAAGTCACATTTACCTCATGTAATCTCGTTTCACACTAGAAGTGTTTTAGAGCAGGTCCCACTTTAGCTCCGTGTTAATAATGTTTCTGATTTAATGCCACACACATTACTTCACTGGCTTCTATTTATCATATTAACAAGCTGTCCTCTTTACAGATGGATAATCTTGTTTTGTGCATCGAGAGTTTTTTTAGTCCATAAGGTCCTCACAGCAGGGTATCTTCATGTGCAATGTAGACATGAGTGGTTTAAAAACCATTCATTTATTGAATATTTGCAGAGATTGTATAATTAAGATGGGAGAAGACATGGTGACACTGTGGCAGAGTGGTTAGCACCCTCTCCTAAATTCCTAAGTTTGATGCCTGCATCATGTAGTCTAATTCTGTGGTGCTTGATGTCCCGGACAGTGGGCACTGCACGGGGTTTCACCATTTCCTCTGACTAGTTGTGCCTGTTGTGTTTAGGTTCAGGGGACAGCAACCATAAAATTACCATAACCTTTTAAAGCCCCAATATCTCCACATTTCTGCTCTAGCTGCGCCACCTTAGAAAATACAGCTCACTATGTCCACCTCCCCAGCCTCACAAGACACCCCCACACAGACGAATGCAAGCCCTGGTGGAGTGAGAGGGGGGAACGACAGGTGAGGATAGGGGGATGCAGAGCAGGCTACTACTCTGTATAGGCCAATGTAGAATTACTTGCTTTCAGAAAATGGCTGATGGGTTTAATTAATCTAGATTAATTTAAGGAAATGAATCTATTACGATTACTACATTACAAAATAAAGTAATCGATTATTAAAGATGCCCTCACACCTGTTCCTATAGCGCCGTTTGTGTGACACAAGTGCAGTGTCACAAACCACTGCTGTTTGGTAAATATGTAAATAATCTAAGTGTCTCTCGTGATAAAGCCTGAAGGAGGACCACACCATACTGCAACTGCTGTTGAAGCCTCTTGTATCCTTTGTCCTGGCTGCTCCTTGTCCAAAACAGAGAGGTGTCTCTCAAACCCAGCTCATTATTATACACCACTGGGGTTATTGTTTCTATTCCTCTGCATTTCACATGCTTTAGCCGGACATGACAACATGATGTGTAGGCGGGGCAGGTGTGAGTGCACAGAGACCCTTCCCAAAGTGAACATACAGCCACTAACCATGAGTGAAAAAAGGTTTTGGTGTTATCATTCATATTCTCTGAAAAATAATTCTGCCAGGGGATGTAAACTTATGAGCACAAAGCTGTAGTTGTTATAATTTGCACAAAAAACATCCAATACAAAATCGTTTCAATACTCTTAAAATAATCGTGGTTATTATTTTTTCTATAATCGCGCAGCCCTAGGTTATTTTGATTATTGGTATCATTGTTGTGAAAAGTTGTGATCACTTTTATTCTTTTGGGCCTATAGGTTTTGTTTTATGGGGCAGCACAGAGCGAAGGAGGTCAAGTCCTGAATATTTTGAATACATGTCCAAAGTCGCTACACAAGCTGTTGAGAAGCAATTGAACTTGCAAAATATGTTTTCCTGGTAACATGACATCATCTCCCTCTCCTCGTAGCTCGCCCTGCTCCGGCTCTGAGATAATGGATCTCATGTGATCTCTCTGTGGCCCCTCTTCTCATCGGCCGCACACACACACACAGACCACTCTGAGCTAACCTGCTTCCATCATCCATCTTTGCATCTGCAGCACTATGCACTTCTAGTTCTCTTCTGGACCTTGCATTTCTTCTCTGAGCAGCTTCCCTGGGATCTGTCTGGATATCCAACACTTTTTCCCATCCACATTTCTTTTGGATTTTAATCTTCTGCCATTTTCACTCGTATGACGTAGTTTAAAGGCACTGCATACAATTTCTCCCATTTAAGCAAGATGAAATACAAGCATTTAGTTTATTACGAGTGTCTTTATAGTATCTGTAAAAACCTTCATCTTTGCTGTGAGTGGGCTCGCTTTGCTGTGACTGCTGTTAGCCAGACGCCTTAAAATTAAATCCTCTTCCAAGTGCTTTATTTTGATAACCCACTGCAGAAATGTCATTGTTGGGGACATGTTTGCTGACGTTTGGTGTCACAAATGTTTTGTCTTTTTACAACTGTTTAGGTTTAGCTCTGGTGATATATTAATGACCTGCAACCTGAGGCTTTAGTATTGGACTATTGTGTGGTGTGTTGCTTATCCGAGTGCCATCTTGCCTCACTCAAATAGATTTGTATTTTTCCCCTTCAACAAATATATTTTGCCTTCGCCAACACTTATTCTGTAAGTTTACACGGCCATAGTGACTGATGCAGCTCTGTCCACTGCCCCCGTGTGAGCCCTGAACGTGTCCAGTACGGCCTCCGCAAGAAATCAAAACTCACTAAAACAATGTTGTAGACTCACATTAGCCCTGTGCGGTCCAGGTCCGGTTACGGAGGCCCTAAAGCGCCACAGAAAGAATCCGCAACAAGTCTATTTTTGTCGGACGCCTGAGCAGCACCTGATCAAACTGGGGCAATATGACGAGCCAAACAGGAAGTTAGGCGCCATGAGGGAAGAAGATCTGGTGAATTTCAAAATAAAATCTGCTACAAACTCACACCCCCTTGGCCAATTTTGGAAAAAAAAACAGCAAAACAAGAGACATGCGTCACAGAGGAGTTGGAGGATCATGCTGAGCTTTTATAAAGTTTTGATCTGTACATGTACAGATTTATACATAAGAAGTTTCTGTCAGGGCATGTAACTTTTGTGGTTACGTAAAGCCATTTATTGTGAAAAAAAAGCTATTTGTTTACACTTTTCAACTAGAAACTAGCCAAATGTCCCTGATCAATAGTTTACATATTGTGCATCTTGGAAACACCTCAATTTTGTTTTCCCATATTTCAGCTGAAGTGAGTTTTTCTTTGCTCCTGAACAATTTTCCTGGCAGTTGTTGAAGGTCATGTAAATGTTAGATCATCGACATTTGAGTAGTTTCTGTTTCATTATGATTTCACAAGAGTAAACTTTGTTCTTTGACAATAAATGGCTTTGCACAACCACTAACCATGAGCGGACAAAAAGATTTTTGTGTTATCATTCCTATTCTATGAAAAATGGCCTAAAGATTAAAAGCGTATGTAACAACAGTTTAAATGTGCTGTTTGCTACAATTTCCGTGTACATCGTGTGAAACCCTGTGAACTCGTGGGTTTGGTGGGATGCTCTGCACCGTACCGTACTACGCACCGTACAAGAACCGTAGACTAAACTGTTTGCATGAAAACCAGACTGAATAGGTGCCAAACCTGCTCCAGATTCAATGTGAGCCAGGGTCAATGGACTAAGTTGTGGACTCTGAGCCGCCTTCATTTCAAAGAAGGAATCGAAGAGTAGGCAAGGCGAGGCAAATTTATTTGTAGAGCACAATGTATACACAAGGCAATTCGAAGTGCTTCACAGTTTCATGAAATTACAAGAAAGCAGATAAAATCAATCAATCAAACAAATATAATCATTAACTAATTACATTAAAAGTGAAGAGTGCAGATAAAATACTTTCAGTTGTCATTTCAGTCTGGATTTAAACATTGTCGGAGTTGAAGTGTGTCTCACATCTTCTGGCAACTGTTCCAGATTTTAGCTGCGTAAAACTGAATCGCAGCCTCACCATGTTTAGTCCTGACTCTGGGACCAGCAGGAGACCACTCCCTGAGGTTCTTAAAGCCTGAGATGGTTCATACAGCAGTAACATGTCAGAGATGTACTTTAGTGCTCGACCATGAAGAGACTTGTAAACAAGCAGAGCTATTTTAAAGTCCATTTATGTATTAAAAACCTGAGTATTATTCATTTTTTGGGGGGTGGGGGTCGCCCAACTCTAGTTAGTGTAACACATTAGAGGACTCACTATAGTACATCTCATCAATGTCTGGCTGCATTGTGTGTTTTTGACCGCACCTGTTGGAGCCAAAGCAGTGCTGTATAATTGATACCCTCTCTCTCGCTGCTCGGTGGTCTTGACTATTGTTCACATCGAAATGAACGTGTGCTGGAGATAGGTCTGTCAGTGAGAAAAGGCGTGGCTCAGAGCTGCAGTCATCTGCAGTGCCTCTTTCTGCCAGCTTCATTCCACAGCACCTTGTTGTAAGGCCAGAAGTCAAAGCAAATGGTGTCTTCTATTGATTGTTGCAATCAATCTGGCCCCTGTGTGAGGAGGGAGCCAGTGATGTTTCAATCTGTAATTCAATACAGAAAATGACAATAACACTTTAAAAATAGGCACAAGCGTAAACGTACAATTGGTGTGTTATGAGTCTGCTCACTGCTGTCTCTTCTTCCTCTCACACGAGCCATAGCAACAGCTGCTGTTCTCTAATCAAGGCCTGTCATTATTTTACTGGCATTTATTTTTCTCTTCTTTGCAGCATATCTCTGGCCTTTAAACCAGACCTAGCTAATTAATTACATTTTTAAAATAATAATGGGAAACATCAATGTTCTATGTTCAGGCAGATTGGGAACAATGTTTATGTTTTTCTAGGACCAGTGCAAAAGCCAGAATCAATGCAACTGAGAATGAAACTGTTTTGTTTCTGTCACCTGAACAGTCGGGGCCAAGTCTGTTTTCAGGAGTAAATGGTATTGATCTGACGCAGTGTTTTTGAACCGGTGATGAGAGGTTACTACTGTAGCGCACTGCAGCAGGATGTGCGCAATGAATATTAACAAGACCCTGTTTATCGGTCTAAATATTGTGCCTACAGTATCAGCAATACAATCCTGAACAGGGCCTTAGTCAGTGCCTCCTGCATCGAGACATTAGGAAACATTAGGAGGCTGCAGTAACAGACCACAGAAAACATGGCGGCGTATTGATTATATCCCCAATGTACACTCATCTTCACTTTCCTTCCAGAATCCAGAGGAGTAGAGTTACAGTTCAATACAGCCGTTCACAAAGACACTAGCATTATTAATTATCTTTCATGTACTTTTGAGGTAGCTTAGTAACGTAAGCGCAATTGTATTTATTTAAGAAGCGCCATTATGTTTTTTAATGTGGTGTTATTCTGGGCATTCTGGGAGTAAACTGATAATTGCTGTCTCTGATGCATGATATTGTGGGTTAAACTTCCCAAACTTGTTCAATTCATCACATACTCTGTTACAGAGATATTTCTGGGGTTGGGTCACAATAGAAAAGTCCTGATAACTTCTACCTACTCCCATTGAATGCAAAGTTTGTTATGTTCATGTCCTAATAACAGTAGCAGTAGCATTAGTATCAATGTTAGTGTTTTTTAAAGCCATGCTGTGACCCTCAGGTCCATACAGTGTGCAACATTTGTTGAAATACTGAATCATTATCTGCTCCCTGAGGACGACTCTGCTGACTGTGCGTTTCCTCGTGTGAACCAAGCTGTGACGGATCACTTGTAATGGTCTAAATGTGGCCCATTCACATTAAGTTATTCTTAGAGTTTGATCAGACTGTACCGCTGGTGGTTTCTAATTGACTTTCTTTTCTCTTACAGTTGAAACTTGAAGATCGATCGATTGTCATACGAGATATCGTGAGAAGAAACAACTCAAATGTATGTATTTTTGCAAAGCTGACTTAGGCCCCATTCACATGAAGATAAGCTCAGGCCTAGACACAAAAGTATTCTATGAAACCCACCTATCATCCATATGAAGCCGATGTTTTGGTATCTGTTAACAAATGAGGTCCCAGAGTCGATAGATTTCAAAACGCTGTTAATGCGGCGTTTCCTAAAACGATGACGTCACAGCACCAGCGTTGTGCATGTTCTACATAATCTACTGACCTTATAATGGCTTTAACTGCACAATCCTGCGCTTTTATTACCGTCCTCCTTTGCTCCACCGCGAGCCACAGGTGACACCCGGAGAAAATTCCTAAGGAAATATCCTCCATTCAGTCTGTGTTTTTGTTCTGATGGCAACAGTCCATTCATTGACTGGATTTCTGCTCTCGTCCTGTGAGATCTCAAACATAACTGCGCATGTGCTATCTATGGTTCTACTTTGGGAGGCGTCCTGTAGTGGTGTCACAGCGCCACACACTGGCCTGGCAGCTGCACTACAGCGTATCCACATGAGATCATCGATGTGGATGCCCACATTTCATTATAAGCGTTTTGTCTTTGTGTGGATATAGCCTTAATTTGAATTCACTTTAGATTAATTTAGTTTTGTTTTATTTTTTTATTGACCATTTTCTCACTTTCATTTAATTATCATTTCAAACAACTTGAAATATAGTAATACTAATTCTTATTAGATAAACATGTAAAGAAATTTAGCAACATGAGTGTTTTAAGAGACATGAAAACTTGTTAATTTCAGGACAACCAGTGCGGCATGGTAACCAACATTGACATTGAGTGTGCAGTGAAACTAGTGGGGACGAACTGTGTCATGTATCCGGTAAACAGTAAAGACCTACAGCACATCTGGGTAAGAGCATATCTGTGGTAAATAAAAGTACCACATCGATTTCTACAAAATATTTTTTACTTTTCCAGTCTTTTATGTATGGAGACTACATTGCCTACGACTTCTGGCTGGGAAAGGTTTACGACTTGACAAATCACATCATCCTCAAGCTTTCAAACGGAGCCAGGTGCAGTATTGACACATGTGAAGTCTTCACGTGGGCTGTACATGCTCACCTCTTGTGTTGTGTAGGTGTTCGATGAGTGTGGAGGACGGTGCAAAGCTGTATGATGTGTGTCCACACGTCAGCGACTCGGTATGTCATGTCTTGTCCATTTGCCACATTGTGTTTTTTTTATTCTTAAACTCTTTTCATGACTGGCCGTTTCAGGGATTGTTTTTTGATGAAGCCTACGGTTTCTACCCGGGCCAAGTTCTGATTGGTCCAGCCAAAGTCTTCTCGAATGTACAGTGGCTGTCGGGGGTCAAACCTGTGCTCAGCAGAAAGTGCAAGTTCAGAGTGGTTGTGGAAGAGGTAATGAATGACTCATTTTTGTCTTTTTAGTCCAAAAGATCTGAGCTATCTTATGCTTATGTAAAAGGAAGGGGGAACGCACACCAAAAAAGGTGCAAAATCTTTTTTTAAAGCAGCATCACACTCCGTTAGCTGATGTCCAAAATATTTATTTACAAAGATAACGTTTCGGCAGAGCCTTCTTCAGATCATGTTCTTTTTGGAACAGCATGGCTAACTGAGTGTGCGATGCTGCTTTTTTGATTATTCTATCTAATACTTATACCATCACCAGCTTGTCTCCAGGGAGATGTTTTCAAGGAGCTAAACATTAGATTTAAAAATGCCATTGTCGATGTCTGCCTGATGTCGCTGGCACTTTTATGTGTTTTATCAGTTTAGTTGCTCTTGACATGGCTAAATATACAGTAACCTTGAATGTTGAAGTGTGGCTTTAAGATGGTAATTCCACAAATACCTTAAAGAATAATAATGAGTCATATTGTGTGTTCTCAGGTGAAGGTCGTGGAGCTGAAGGTAACATGGATCACAAAGAGCTTCTCTCCTAAAGGCTCAGACAGCGTCTACCCCCCTCCGTCCACCATCACACAGGAAAACCTCTGCCGGTCACACATGTTTCTTTAGCTATTCTTCATTTTACAGCTGATATGCTTTTCTGGCTTAACCCTATATGGTTTTGTTTTTAGAGTGAGGCGTCTGGGCTATTATGACCACACTCAGCGGCAGTTGGGAGAGAGAGCCTTGTATGTCTTTCCAGCGAAGGGGGACACCACGAGAATCACCTGTGAAGGCCCTGAGGGTGGCCCTGTGCTGCCCGACGACCTCGTGGTCAGAAACGTGAGTGCTACAGAGAGTATGGGTTTAATGGCCCTCATTTATCAAACTTGCATATGGCAAAACCAGGCTGTGTAGGTGTGAAAAGAAGGGGTCGAAGGGTGTATGCGGCACACCCTACGCCAGGTCAGGAGGTGGTGTAAATATACACCAACTCAACAGCAAACCACGCTGGAAAACAGTTTTGAAAACTGAAATGCTTCGCCATATTACATATAATTAATACTCGGGGACAGACGTTTGTTGTGCGCTGTATGCTCCATGGCACCAACCTGATCTGTACACACCCAACCAGAGCCGAGACACATGCACCTGGGCAGCTGCAGTTGGCACAGAGACTAATGGTGCACGGGCACATTTATTTAACACAAGACCGCTGTGGCCGACTCAGACAGAAACAAGCTGGAGAACTGCTGCAGTATCAGGACTCACCTGGGTCTGAGCGAGGGCCTGTGTCCTGGTTGGAGTGCTGTGCATCTGTGGGGTGTGTGGAGTGTCCAGAGATCAAACGAGTCCAACAGTAGCACAGTTCTCTCTGGTCTGGTTCGGGTTCACCGGTCTGAGCTGCCAGCGCTTGCTCCCAAGGAAAGTTCTGTTTAGGCTTCGAGACGGCGTGGCTCCGCTCCAGCACTGAGCCTATGGGGCTGACCATCGAACACCTGGCTCCTGACCTGCACACAGGTGCGGGGCTGTCCACCCTCCTCCTGCACACAGGCCACAGGGCACATTTTTATTTGCAGCTAATCTTTTTGTATTATTTCATAAAAATAATTTTTAGTAGTGAAATTAATATTATATAGGATGCCATCTTAGAGATAAAGTTAGTGGGTTAGTTTTTTACACGAGTCATCATAGAATCTTCCTAATGAGACAAAAAAACGTATTTGTGGTGTTAAAAGCAAAATCTGTGTCAGGCCTGATGCATGAATATTTGAGGGTGAGTCCTTCAAGTGACGCTGGTTTTTACTGTCTTGCGCCCAGATTCATAGATGCCACACAGTCTCACGCGTAAAGATATACTCCATTCTGTGCACACTTTGATAAATGACGGCCAATGACAGCAATGTCCTAAAAAACACTCTGGTCAAAGATGCTAAGATGCAAATATTTTGTTTTTATTCAGCTAAAACGAATGCTGAAGAAAGACTCAAAGAAGACAGAAAATTCTGAAACACACGGTAAGTAACTTATTTTAAACTTATTTTTTCTTTGTTACCTTCCACTACCTTCCACCCAACCATTCAAATATCCACACATGTTAGCCACATCGGAGGCTTTATAAATTGCTCTAGATTAAATTTAGTCGCTATCACTGGACAGATCACAAACCGGAGCAGACAGATTCATCTCATCCCAGTAACAGCAACGGCCCTGTGGCCCAGGAGCCCAGTCCCATCGACTCGACCATGGAGCCCACGGAGCAGGACGCGGACGACGAGGCGGCGGACGACACCGATGACACGAGGTGAGCTTTATTCTGCCTGTACAGGGCCTTGAAATACTTCTGCTCTGAGGAGCACCAACTTGAGACATGGCCAGCATTAGTTTTAGTTTTTTATTTCATTTGGATACATTTTATTTATATGCATGCATAAGTAATGTATTTAAGATTGGGCTTCTGCAGGTTTAGATCTGGTTTACATTCAGTTTAATTAAGATCCCAGGGTTTGCTCTTTTTATTTCAAGTTTATTTCAGATTTAGTGTTTGTTTAGTCCTGGTGGTACTTGGGACTCTAAATATTTCAAAGGCAATACTTGGTGTGAAAGGTTCAAGGCCATCATATTTATTGGTCATTTATGTTATCTTCTTGTAAAACTTTATGAATGGCCCTGTTCGATTTTTTATACACACCAACAAACGTGACTTTATTAGCCAGAAGCTGAGATTCATTGTCAGATCAATGAACCTTTCTCTCCATGAAACACGACTTCATGTGGGACTGGCCAGAATCAAATTAAAGCTGCCTGAAGAAGCAGTTGAATAAAATAAATATAAGATATTAGGGTTGTCTTTCCAAAATGGCACCGTAGTGTTCAGTTTTTTAATTAATTGTTGAGTTCTTGGGTAAAGTAGCATTTTAATGAAATTAAACTCTTGGTAATAAAAGTAGATGCATTGGATTTATTCGCCCTTCATCACAGTTGACCGACTTTAAAATAGATGTTTCTTTATGACTAATGTCTTTGACACTGTGTTGTCAGCTCTCTGACCTCTTCAGCGAGCTCCACAGCGTCCTCTCAGAGCGGTGGACTCGCCACAAACCGCAAGAAGAGCATCCCTCTGTCCATCCGCAACCTAAAGAGAAAACACAAGAAGAAGAGGACCAAGTTCTCCCGCGAGTTCAAGCCTGGAGACCGGTCAGAGCACAGTCCTATTTGAGTTATTTATAATTGACTTGTCCATGTTCTTCTTATGAATGTTTTTCTTCTCTAATGTTTCTTTAAGACTTCAGTCAATGACATCGAAGTGAATCAAAATCACGTTTAATGTGTGGAATTTACAATTGGCAAAAGCTACATTTATTTAACTAAATATCCTGTGTCCATGGAGTTTTATTATCAACAGTGTTGCAGAGTAACAGATTACCAAGTAATCCACTAATGTAATTAATGTAATTAGATTACTTTTTTAGTAATGGAGTAATGTAGCGGGATCACAATAGCAAAACTGGTAATTAGATTATAATTACTTCATCAAGTAACAATACAATTACTTTTTGTAATATTTTGAGCTGAAAACATTAATTTTAAGATTAAGGCCTGAGCAAAAGTCGGCAGCAGCTGCTGTACATTTATTGTATGAAATATACAGTTTCTGAAGTTAGTTTTGTGTGGAACAGTAAACATTATTCAATCAATTTGTGTAGGTTCTCAGTCGTACAGGAGTTGTCCATCGTAGGCCAAGATTATTCAATAAAGTTCCTTCCAAAGTTCTGAGCAGCTGTTGCTTCATCCTTTTTTAAAACAAAGTAACTAGTAATTATCGTAGGCAAAAATTCTTCAGTCTTCATCTGTACTCTGTAGTTGAAATGTAGGACGTTTCGATCTTACTCCAAAGATCGTCATCAGCTACTGAAGGCCTGGAGCACGAAGTGGGTTTATAAAGCTAGTGAACCAGCAGGAGGAGTCAGCCTCTGAGCCCCTCCTCTCTTAATGCTAAAGGTAAAGTACTTAACGATGGTCCATTGTCCCCCTGAGCTCCTCTCTAAGTCGTTGATACTGCTTATGGCCCTGCTGCTCCCAGGAGTACAGGCTCATTTACATGACAACGAGTAGGTTTCGCTCTGAGGTTGTTATTGCCAATTGGTTTTGGTCTCAGTAAGCTATCATAAATTGGATCCAGGTGGTAGCGCAGACCTCCATTGCGATTCATTGCTGGAG
>OMNZ01052720.1:14535-25676 GCA_900303255.1 Lesueurigobius sanzi
ACCCCTAGGGGTCCCCGTACCCCTGGTTGGGAAACACTGCCATACCATACCAACTTTATTTATAATGCACTTTAAAAACTTTGCAGTTGGCCAAAGTGCCGTACACAAGTCATAATACAAAAAAAGAAATACAGTATAAACAGTAAAACAGATTTTACTGTGAAATCAGAACAAAAAAATATGTCACTCACTGATTGAAAGCTAATGTGAAAAAGTGAGTCTTTAAAAGTGATTTGAAAACAGGCAGAGACTGAGCCTGTCTAACTTCTAAAGGAAGCTGATTCCACAGCTTTGGAGCAGCAACAGAAAAGGCACGATCCCCACGAAGCTTCCTTTTAGTTTTCGGGATGACGAGCTGCAACTGATCTGCTGACCTGAGCACGAGCCGGAGCGTAAGGCTGGATCAGGTCAGAGAGGTAGGAAGGGGCAAGAAATAAAAGAATTTTTAAATCCACTCTGAAACACACTGGCAACCAATGAAGTGAAGCCAAGACCGGTGAGATTATGTTCCCGTTTTCGTGTACCCGTTAAAAGCCGACCTGCAGCGTTTTGAACTAGCTGCAGTCGGGAAAGTGCATTTTCACTCAAACCGGCATAAAGGGCATTACAATAGTCAAGCCGAGTGGTCATGAAGGCGTGGGTCTGGTCTCAAAATGAGGTCTGGACAGAAATGTCTTAACTTTTGCAAGTTGTCTAAGTAATCAGATTACTTTTAAAATAAAGGAATCAAAGCAGTAACAACATTACTTAATCAGTATTTGGAGTACTTTTATGGAGTAATCCCAACAGGACTATTTATCAAACATGCTTAACCTGTATTTTAGAGCTGGAGAATCATATCGTAGTAGTTCAAATCTCAATCTTCTCTCAAGGGTTAATGCTCCTTCAAGTGTTTGTCTTTTATAAATAATCCTGTCGCCCAAAAGTTGTCAAATCTCAAGTGGAGATTATTCAAAATGTGCCCTTCAAAGAAACTTACAGCATTAAATGATATATTAGTTTTGTTTGTGCAGGGGATTTTCACTGTGCAAAACTAATCAAAATGGTCTGTTCTTCCTCTACTCCAACAACATAGTCCTGCTGACTGTTTTGAAAACCTTTACTTCATGTCGTGCATATTATGTTTAAGTGCTTATAGATGTGTTCTTATTGTTTGCTAAAAGGGTAAAGTGCATTTATATTTAAGACAAACCTACTGTATCAAGTGCCAGTTGTTGATCTAGAAAATACTGAGAATAGCAAATAGCAACTAAAGTAAGAGAAATGATGATTGTTTTGCAGAGTGGCGGTGGAGGTGGTCTCTACAAAGACCACTGCAGACGTCATGTGGAAGGACGGTCGAGTGGACAGAGGGATCCGATCCAACGACCTCATCCCCATCCAGCACCTGGACGGCCACGAGTTCTGTCCCGGGGACTTCGTAGTTGACAAACGCTGTGAGCATTCAGCCTTTTCTTGTCTTTCAGAGTCTGTAAAGATCTCTGTGTTAGATTTCTGTCCCTGGGGACTGGGATGAGCAGGTGTAAGTGGGACGCTGCCGAACTGGGTTCCACTCATTATCTGTGCAAAGTTTTTAACTGAATTTTTGTTTGTCATTTTGTAATGTGATGAATTAGGGCTGCACGATATTGAAAAAAAATCCGATATGGGTATGCAATATATACTTGGATAAACCGTTCCATTCAATTCAGACACATGTAATATTTGTAATATTTCTTTTTCAGCAAATTGTGTCAAAAGAAGACACTAAATCAGAACCAAACCAAGGCCAAAAAAATTGCTAAATTAGGAAAGTTATAACTAAAAGTGAACTTCTGCACACTTATGAACATTTCTAAACATTCATGCATGTTTGGTGTTGGAAAAAAATTAAAAATCTCAGTCATATGGAAGACTTGTGAATTTGCGATATTTTGTGACGGATATTGCATCATCTAATATTGCGGTACAATATTTTTTGCGATATATTGTGCAGCCCTATAATAAATACTTTTTTTTTTTTTTTTGTGCTTCAGCTCAAGCCTCTCAGGACCCAGGAGTGTATGGAGTGATTCAGTCTGGAGACCACAAAGGCAGGACCTGTGTGGTCAAATGGATCAAGCTCAATCCAATTGGGGACGACGTAGAGGTCAGCTCACTGTAGGGCACAGAACACGAGTCGGGCTGAGTACCCTTAAACGATACCAGCATCGGAAAAATAACTAGGGCACTACCGCTATCGGAAAATAAATTGGAACCGAAAACGGGTACCGAAAAAATATTTTTCTTTAGAAAGCAAATTTTTCTTTCTGGCCTGAGACTGAACTAAAGAAAGTGACTCAGGGGTTCAGCTCAAATAAAGGATAAAAACACTAAAAGAAACAGTATTATATAGAATAAATTATCAATATTGTTCTGTTTTATGGTTCTACAACAAAACTAAAAAGTAATATAGTATAAATGACTTGATTTGAGAATATTAGTTTTGTTTATACCAGTTTTGACTAGAATAGACATATTTACTACTGTCGTCTACATTATTTGGCTTATTTCATGACATTTTTTACTGATCCTAAGGTAATCTCTCTTTAAAAAAAAATTAGGTAAATAAAACTGCCAAAGAAAGACACATTTAGATAAATACGATGAATTTGGGTAATTTAAACTTCTCTAGATATTTACTTTTTTGTGTGGATGACAAATCATTTGGTATTGGAAAAAGTATCGTTCAGGTACTGGTATCGTAAACCCAAGTATCGTTAAAGTACTTATATTAAAAAAATGAACGATACCCAGCCCTAAACATGAGTAGTAAAGGTTCTCAGCAATAACCGCTGTGCTCTCCCCAATTGACCTACACATCATAACTGTCTTCATACAGGGTTTCCACAGGGCATTAAAGAGCATTAAAAGTCATTAGTCAAAAATAAGGCCTTAAATGTCATTAAAAAGCATTAAATTTAATTCAAACTGGCATTAAATCAAAAGTTCTGGGAAAATAATGACATTGTTCAACTACTTTTTCAGCAGAAGTTTGTCAAAAATACAAAAATTAGGGTCTAGACTGGAGGGTTTTCATACTGGTTTTGGCAGAAATGATACTCTTTCTGTAGAAAATGTCTATCACATTTTCTATTGAATATGGAAATTTATATTGAATGCGCACAGTTTTGTGGCATTAAAAATGTAGTATTTGGGCATTAAAAAGCATTAAATTTGACTTGCTGCTCCCTGTATAAACCCTGTAATGAGACTTTGAAGTGCGGTTACTACAGGGTTTGTTTTGTTGGGATCAGGTGTTTGGTTTGGAGGAGGACGTCAGTGTCTATGACATCGCAGATCACCCAGATTTTCACTTCCGAACGACGGACATCGTCATCAGAATATGGAACTCTGAGAACGGGCAAAACGACTGTGAGAATGAGGTGAGCATTTAAATATTCTGGACCACCATCTGCATTATGTACTTGTATCTTGCCAACAATTGAAATTTGGTTAAAAAAACAAAAAAATGATAAAGCAAAATGTAAAAATATTGTTCCAGACGTCTGTTGGCCAAGTGTCTCGAGTGGATGTGAGCAGCAAAGTGGAGGTTGTTTGGGCAGATAATTCCAAGACCATTGTCCTTCCTCAGGTATGGCTTTAAGTCCTTTGGCCTGACGTCCAGCTGAGCCGAATGCGTGAATGTTGTAAAACCACAGTTTGTTGATCTTGTTCAAATTACAGCACCTTTACAATGTTGAGTCTGAGATTGAGGAGACGGACTATGACTCTGTGGAGGAGACCAGCAGCGTCCTGTCCACGGAGGAGTGGGAGGACGAGAGCGACAGTTGGGAGACGGACAACGGAGTGACCACAGAAGAGGACAACCACGCAAACACCGCGGAGGGCACAGACACGGCCACGCCCACACCCACTCCCACCAGCTCCTCTACTTTCATCATCTCTCCACAAGAGGGCAGCAAAGCCGGGGTCACCAGCCCCACCAAAGCAACCCCCTCTGAGGAGGTGGAGAGCTCTGCCACTGTAGCCAGCCCTGTGTCTGGAGCAGGTGAGCTCTTCTTTAATATAGATCAGACATATCGTACTTCACAGCTTTGGTCTTCCCTGTGCAGTCTGGCAGATTTGATGGGTAGCTACCATTATGTCTAGCTTATGTTTGAGCAGGTTCTTCTCCACTGCACGCCAGACGCCATTCTTCTTCTTCTGCTGGCGTTTTGCAATAGTTAAAACAAGACTAATACATGTATTATTGCTTATTATTGGTGTTTAGTTTGGGTGTAATCTTTTCATAGGAAACACTGCGGGGGCTGCGGTCAATGGAGCAGAGAAGCCTTGTAAGGATGGTGCCTCACGGGGCTTCAGAGAGCTGAAAGAGGCACTGAAGATTTTGGAGAGCCTGAAGAACATGACCGTGGAGCAGCTTCTGACCGGGGGCTCTCCCACATCCCCCACCTCCGCTGAGCCCACCTCAGCCACAAACGCTTCCAGCTCCGTCACGCCCACAGCGCCTGAGAAAATCACCAAGGAGAAGCGCTTCCTGGATGATATCAAGAAGCTGCAGGAAAACCTCAGAAAGACTCTGGACAATGTGGCCATTGTGGAAGAGGAGAAGATGGAAGCAGTGGTCGAAGCAGGCAGCAGCACAGGCGCAGTGACAGAGGTGCGTACAGGAGGCTGCTGAATGCCTAGTTCTGAGATCTGATTAACTTCCTGTTGTGTTGACTCTCCAGGCAGAGAAATCTAGTGATGAGAAGTGTCAACAAGAGCCCCAGACGCCTGTAGGAGGTCCAGTGTGGCCCAGTGAATGGTCCAGCGACTTCAGTGACTCCCCAGTGCTGTGCCAACAGAGCGGAGGAAAACCAGGCGTCACCTTCACCAGTGCCAAGGGAGAGGTGTTCAGCGTGCTCGAGTGGGCACCAGGTCAGAGGAAAAGCCTGTTCTCTTGTCCTGCCACACACAATAGTCTTATACAAATGGTTAAATGTCATAATGAACAATATTTATTTATTTATTGTTTAATTGTTGCAGACACACATTCTTTCAAGAAAATGGAGTTTCAGCCTGCGGAGGCCAAAAAGTTCTTCAGTACAGTCAGAAAAGAAATGGCTCTGTTGGCGACTTCACTGCCTGATGGGATCATGGTCAAAACCTTTGAGGACCGAATGGTATGTTTTGATAAAGGTTACCAGGATCACTCTGGTCATGAGTATTGTATCTGAGTAATTTGTTTGTTCTTTTCCAAAGGACCTGTTCTCTGCTTTGATCAAAGGCCCAACACGGACGCCTTATGAAGATGGACTGTTTCTCTTTGACATCCAGCTCCCCAACATCTACCCAGCTGTACCTCCACTCTTCCGCTACCTGTCCCAGTGCAGCGGCCGCCTCAACCCTAACCTCTACGATAACGGCAAAGTGTGTGTGAGCCTCCTGGGCACCTGGATCGGCAAGGTGAATCCAGCTAGTTTCTAGTATTATAGGTTAAATGTGTTTATTTCATTTAAATTGAAACCGTGTTAATATATTAAATTTATATTTGACTTGAAATGTGTGTCTCTTTTTGAATAGGGAACAGAGCGGTGGACGAGTAAGTCGAGTCTGCTGCAGGTCCTTATCTCGATACAAGGTATGTGCCAGGCTCCATGCTGCAGCACTCAAATCTTTTATTTCTGAATTAATTTGAGAGGAATTCAAAGGTGTTGGACAGGACAGAGACTGTGGACTGCTGTTCTGCTCCTAGACAGTCTCTAATCTATGACATTTTTTTTCATTTCTTGAATTAAATTTAGGAGTGCTAACAAGCACACATCTGCATTAGATAGGCAAAATTTCTTCAGTCTTCATCTGTACTCTGTAGTTGAAGTGTAGGACGTTTCGATCTTAGTCCAAAGATCGAATCAGCTACTAAAGACTTGAGCACGCTGTGGGTATCTTAAGAGTGAACCAGCAGGAGGAGTTAACCTCTAAGTCCCTCGTCTTGGTGCTAAACGTAGCTCCATTTAGCACCAAGACGATCTTTGGACTAAGATCGAAACGTCCTACACTTCCACTACAGTACAGATGAAGACTGAAGAAATTTTGCCTACAATGGACAACTCCTGTACGACTGAGAACCTACACAAATCTGCATTAGATGTCTGTTATTTCATTGGAAATAATAAATAATTTTAGAAGGGAGAAGTTAATTCATTAATTAAAGTTTGTTGTTGTCTGAAGTCTTGACCTGGTGTGTCTCTTGTCACAGGGCTGATCCTGGTCAATGAGCCGTACTATAACGAGGCAGGCTTCGACAGTGACCGCGGGCTGCAGGAGGGCTATGAGAACAGCCGCTGCTACAATGAGATGGCCCTCATTAAGATGGTCCAGTCCATGACGCAGCTCCTCCAACACCCTATTGAGGTGTTCAAGCAGGAGATCCAGCAGCACTTTGCGTATAGCGGCTGGCGACTCGTGCACCGACTGGAGGTGTGGCTGGAGCTGAACGAGGCTGCAGACCGGAGCCACCGCTCCCATCTGAGCAAGGCCTCCTCTGTGGAGCCCCTGGATGAGCAGCTGCCTTTTGGGGCAGGGCATGTGGCTGTGGCCCATAGTAGTCCCTCTAAACCTGGGGAGGAGGGAGCAGAGGTTGGCTGCATCATGGAGGAGGAGCTGGAGGATTCAGGGCTCAGTCCATCCACTACAGCAGCCTCACAAGAGCTGAGCCAGAACTCTGACTGTGACAGCACACAGAGCAGCTGTCTGACTGCTGAGAACAGGAGCGTGTCGACTTTCCCTGGGACTTTAGTACGCAGCGCAACATCTGAGGCGGGGCCAGGAGCTGGAGGAGTTGGCTCTACATCTCAGCCCGTTGTGCGACCAAAGAAACGGCGAAAGAGTTATCGTAGTTTCCTCCCAGAGGGCGGGGGGTACCCGGACATTGGTTTCCCCCTTTTCCCACTCTCTAAAGGCTTTGTGAAGAGTGTTCGAGGTGTCTTATTGCAGTACCGAGCCGCCCTCACCACTGCAGGCATCACTGATAACACAGAGGACAAGTAAGTGCCTCCTCAGCTCCTGCTCTGTGCTCTCACCCTTCCACCTTCTCCTCTTCAATCCTTTTCAAGTTGTCCATTATCGGGACGTCCAGAGCAGGAACCTACCACTGCCCTAATGTCCTTACCTCCATGTTTTTCTCACTGCTCTTGTGCTCAAACTCCTCCGCTGCAGGGGAACCGCTGCATTTGTCTCAGACACAAAGTTTTAGTGAGATTTAAGTTTTCCCTCTGTGTCCCTGCAGACTGACGGCTAAAAGAGCACTGGACCTATGGGCACTCATGGGAACAGACTGTTGTTGCACAGGAAGCCTGACCTTTTAATGGTCACTTTAGAAAAGCTTTTATCAGAACTTGCAAGATTTCACTGGAGGGGACCAGAAAGGATAGATTAAAATAGACGCAGTGCCATGAAGACCACTACAGACTCCTCATTCCAGTCGTGCACGGAGCGGACTCTGGCTGGAAACCACTTTGCTGTCTTATTAGGCCTCAAAAATGTATTGCCAACTGGCTACATATTGAAGATGACTGTGTTTCACTGAAAGAACTGCAGGCTCAGCCCATCTATGACAGACTGTGGCTATTTGTAGCACTACTGACATTAATGCTGTACCACCATGCACTACAACTAATGGACAATCTGGTCTGGAGGAGGGATGTCACGAAAATGTTTTGACCAGAAGGATGCTTTTAAATTAGAATTTACTTGTACGCTTTCTGCCAAACTTGTCTTATCCACCGACACGCTACACATCATGCATTCATTCATTAAGTTCATTATTTCATACAAGTACTGAATGTTGTTAAACTGCCAGTCACCTCATCTTCACTGTTCGCTCACACCAAAACCATGGCACACGCAGAGTGACCGTTTACATTACATTGGCATTGGCATAACACTGCTAATGCCTCCTCAAATGGTGCGTGATACTCACCAAATGTCTTCTGTATGGCCAATGTTATTGCAGTCGTTAAAATAAAAAAAATAGAAAGGCCCATTCCATCCTTTCACATCGATATGTTGCCTTACTTGAATAACTCCCATCTCAGACGCATACACAGCTGTTCTTGTCCTGCTCTGAGTAAAACCACTACAAAGCCAGTATTTCACCTCCCAATAGTGCAGCCCAAGTTTCCCCTTAAATATTATCTTTCCATATTGCATGCTCATAACTGATCAGAAGAATACAAGGACAACAGCAGTGATCCAACAAAGGGGAAAAACATATTTCACATGGCTATTTCTTACAACTAAAGGAATGACATGCAAATTAAACTGTGGGGTTTGTTTTAATAAGTGTAACAAAACATTTCCAGTTTGAAATTCAAGTCCTGGGTCATTTGTGCTTCCTGGGGAAAATGGAGCAGTCTTTGTTGTGTACTGTTCAGATTACTTCAAACCCTTATTGTATTTATTCTGAAGATACTGGTCCAACAAGTCCCTTGTGCTTACATTGCGTGGGTGTAACAGAAGAGCCCTATCTGCCTGCTGTTTTACTTGAACTAAAATGCTAAAGAGTGTTTCTGAGTGAAGGAGCACATTGTGCCATTGAAAAGTGTGAGTGATGGATAAATGCTTTTTAAAAAAAAGAAATTTAAGTAAAAAGGGGATTCAATTTGGGATTTGTGTGTTGCTTTGTCTTCCATTTTTCTTGTGATTTTTCATATTATAGTTGTCTATCGAACTTGGCAATCAAACACAATAACATTAATTCCTTGTGGATCTATTTGCCTTTTAAGCTCCACCACACTACGGTGTTTGGATTAACCTTGGTTGCTTTGATCCAACATGCTACTTCATGTAAAGCATCACCCACTGTTCCTGTGGCGCTTCTGTCTTTGAATAAATTATTTATAAATGAACCACACAGGATCGCGGGGAATAGGCGGGTCATTTTGCTGTCCACCGTTGGATAAATATGTTTTAGTATGTAATTTACAAACGAGACCGAAGCCGAAAGAAAAATGTGTAACAGGATTCCAAGCACATGACCTACACTTGTCTGGGTGGTCTTAATTCTGATCCAAACCATTTTAGTTGTTAATTCTGCGAGGCGTTTGTTTTACAGCCAAAGCATGTAACGTGTTGCTTTAAGCCCTTTTGAACGGGCTACACTCAAGACTTGACTGTACGATGTCTACATTTCCACAGTGGCCTGTTATTGATATATAAAAAGAACTAATAAAGTTATGATTTGTAGCCTGATTCTCTCTGTACAGACATCTTAACTATGGAAGTTTATTTAGATATTTAACAGACCTGCAGAGCGAATGCTTGTTTTGGAGTGTGTTTGCGTGAATGCTTCTTTTTTATACTTTATGCTTCGGTTTTGTTGCCTTCACACCTGTATAGTCATATTAAACTTTTACTTGCCTTTGAAGAGAATTAATTCATTTTATTTTTTTGTGTTCTGTGCTACTAAGAGGGTGAGCATGTGCACTGAATAACAACATCTCATTTTGTATGTAATTTATTCATCAAAAACACATTGTAGAAAATACAGACATTTGTCTAATGGAAAAATAGAGAACTTTTAAATATACAACGATTTTTTTACTTCAGTGTCGGAAAGAAAAGACGATTTCCCTGTCACCACAATCGCACAGGACAAAGCCGGTTTAGACTTTGACAAAAACAAAATGTGGATCTGGATGTGGTGGTACTTTATTCCAATGAACCTTTTATGATAATACAATAAATAAAAAGAACAAACTGGCCTATATCTGAAGAAATGACAAGTTTAGTGTAATTTCGGGGTTTGAAAGCCAGAGATACAGCAGTTCTTAGCTTCACATTCATTTTGCAGTTTTCATAAAGGGGGAAAAAAGAACCCATGCATTTCTACAACGACCAATGCACCAATATATCCCACCACCAGGGGGCAGCAGCGCTATCAAGGCACATCAAACAGCTAAAAGGACCACAGCAGCTCACAAAGAAACGCTCGCTTTGCATAGAAACAAAAATATGTAAAGTATCAAAACTGTGCGCCACCATAACAGTCGTGTCCCTTAAAGCTACAGGCCACAGCAGTCTCTTGGAAATAGCTGCAAAAGAAAACATTAATTCAAGTAGTATACATTGTTACAGTATGTGCTTGCAGCGGGATCTCTTTTGTAAACATGATTAAGACAAAAACAAAAAGTACTTCAAGCAAACAATATAGAAGACGGTTTACGAGCATGTGCAAGTAGAGAATAGTTTTGGTCGTTGTATTAAAAATCCCTTTGCTCTAGATTAGAAAGCTTGATAAAACTATCTGCTCATTTTTGACAGGGCGGTTTGCTGAGCCCTGTCTCCACGCGGCATTGAACAAGCCCCGCCCCCTCCCTGTATTAAAAACAACATTAAATCAACTCTCATTATCCACGAGAGGGGAATTAATAATGCCCCATACATGCGCAAATGCAAATTAATATTCAAACCAGAATAAATTATAGAAAGGTTTTTTATGTTGAATGATTTGTTACTCTGTTTTGACAACGCCTTGGTGATGAGTGCTAATAAACTCCTTTGGGAACACACACGTGCGTCTGGAGACAGAAAAGAGGTGAAGGAAATAAATGAGGAGTGGAGCTGGCCGTGGCATCGATCACACAAACAGCAGAAACTAATGATATCACAAGAGATTATTTTTATTTCTATGTTGAGGCCTTCCGTGGCATTCTCAGTTGTGTTGTTCCCAAGTGGACGTTGAAGTAAGTGGCTGGGAGCAGGACATCACCAGCGTCTCTACAAGTTGCCAATTGTTTTTGAATGCTTTAGGTCCTCTTCTGATTCCAAATGCTTTATTTTGTTAGTGCTATGAGTTTTAAGACCGTTTACACATTGCAGAAAGTAATTTAGAAATAATTTATATTTTTTGTGAAAAGTAAATTTGCCCTTTATTTACGCTTTATTTGTCATACAGTGTCATGGGATGGAGGGTAGGTCTTGAGCCGCTGCATCTCTGTGCGCTGCAGCCTGGCCAGCGTGTTTTGGAGGTAGGGGAAACCGGAGCACTCGGAGGAAACCTACGCAAACTCCACACAGAAAGGCCTCAGAACCTTGTTACTGTGAAGCACGAGCGCTAACCGCTGCGCCACACCGCTATGACTTGGGCAAACACTTGTAGTTGGTTACTTTTACTC
>OMNZ01052735.1:0-11700 GCA_900303255.1 Lesueurigobius sanzi
TTCAGCTGAAGTGAGTTTTTCTTTGCTCCTGAACAATTTTCCAGCAGTTGTTGAAGGTCATGTAAATGTTAGATCAGGGACATTTGAGTAGTTTCTGTTTCATTGTGATTTGAAAAGAGTAAACT
Source organism: Lesueurigobius sanzi (assembly GCA_900303255.1). Lineage (NCBI taxonomy): Eukaryota > Metazoa > Chordata > Actinopteri > Gobiiformes > Gobiidae > Lesueurigobius > Lesueurigobius sanzi. The sequence goes on from OMNZ01052735.1 coordinate 126, forward strand.
CAGTTCTTTGGGAATAAATGGCTTTGCACAACCACTAACCATGAGTGGAAAAAAGACTTAAAAGGGTATGTAAACTTTTGAGCACAACTGTTTATCTAAACAAAGTCTGCACAACAATGAAACCTGGAGTTTTTCATAATAGTAAGTACCAAAAGAAGGACAAGAGGGGGAAAGCATTAACTAAATTTGATAAAAAGGGAAAAACTGCAGAGGAGCCCGAGTGCCAACCAGAAGTAGCTTCTGTCCCACCAGCAGTAACTGCTCCACAGTTTGTTCAAACATTGTTCAATCTCCACTTTCAGTTATGCAACACATTTTTCAAATAAAAATTACATTTAAAATGATAAAATTGCAACATCTGCAATAGTAGTCAAAATCCCAATTTTCCAATCATACTCTCTTTCAACTCCTACATCAAAGTGATTTTTCTCCCGTTCGGCAGCCTAACCTGCATCTCACCCAAGGCACCCAATCTTAACTGGTCCTTTCAGCACTAAATCAAGTCCTCCTTGTCCCAATCTCCACACTGCTGAAGAGTCTATTACAAAAGCCAGATGGAGGCGTGGGGAGATAGAGGACGAGAAATGATACAAAAAAGGCTAGAGCTGGCACTGGCTGTTCTCACTGAGCAAACTTTGTGTCAGCCATAAACATCCAAATAATTACAATAGATGCAATGCCGCAAAATCTACCAAAACATGAATAGCAAGGAAAAATAAAGCAAATTCATTGCAGAAAGCTCTGACCAGAAACTCAGGCTGCTGTAGATGAGACAAGTTGAGACATTTGCAAATACTGATGTGTGTGACAATTGTCTGTTAAATGTACATGTAAATATGTGGGGGGTGGGGGTGTAATTGAATGATCTGTTTTAATGTGTTTTTAATCTGTAAAGCGCTTTGAGCTGCATTTTGTATGAAAAGCGCTTCATGAATACAGTTTTGATTGATTGATTGATTGATTGATTGATTGATTGATTGATTTCCCTCATAAAGGATCCTACTTTTAATAGATGAAGTGCATAAGACAGAAGAATACAGTTAAAGGGACTAAAAAATAATATATTTTCCACCCCCTACATGCTCCAGCAATGTCCCGCGCTGTACTGTGAGCCCACACCTATCCCACTCAATTGCCACTTGCCAATTACACCTGCACTGTCAACTCTAAAGTTGCCTCCTCGGCCGAGGCAGCTTTCATTCACCAGCTTAACATGGAGACTGCAGTTACGCGGACGGCCAGAGGTGGCAGTCACGAGTATGAAAATGGACAACCTCTGTTGAGTCCCTTTAAAGCAGATGACCAGACTTCCAGCCTAGCCAGCAAGCCTTTCCTGCTTTCTCTTTAAAAGCATGTCAGGCTGCATTTTGAGACCTACAATTATCAAATTACCTTGAAAATTGAATTTATAAAGTACAAAATGCAGTGTGCCTTTTCTTAGTTTTTCTTCTAGCTCTTACGATAAGTCATCCAGCATCATTCATATGCCCCCACTCCCTTCACTCTGGTTGTGCGCTCTCACAGCGAGTCAAGCATGTGAACAAGTAGCTTGAACAGAAAGGGCACCATGTCGATCACTCTAGATAGCATTTGTTAACGTTAAGTCACTAAAGACACACAGAAGAGGCTCATAATGGTGTGCTCTCAAACCCTTAACCACCTTCTATTTGACATAAATCAGCCTCATTTAGTAAAGTACCAGTCAAAAGTTTGGTATTTTATGTTTTGGTTTTTCCTTTATTTTCCAGACTATTTACATTGTTGATTCTCACTGAAAGCATTAATGTATGAATAAGCACACATGGAATTATGTCGAAAAACAAAAAAGGTGGAATAGATTGTTCAAAATAGCCATGATTTGCTTGTGATTACGCTTTGCACTCTTTCGGCATTGTCTCAATGAGCTTCATGATGTAGTCACTTCACTTCACAGACTGTTGAAGGTGACGAACCGATGAAGCTCAGTGCAAAAAAGCTTGGCTTCTTTGAAGAATATTTTGAGTTATTTCACCCTTTCTCCCCAACATAATTCCATGTGTTCATTCACAGTTTAATGTCAACCAGAATCTAAAATTTAAATAATGTTGAAAATAAAGGAAAACCTAGACATAAAAAAAAGTATTCATTTAAATTCCACTGAAGGTGCAGCATGTTGATTGAATGTTCAAGTTTGTCAAGGCTACGAGTTTTGTCCACACTGACTGAGGTTTTGTGGTCAATGTAGCTACTATGGAGTGTAGATAAAGATGGAGCCTGCGTGGCTTTCCCCATAGCATTCAGCTTGAGCTAACAAAGCCAATTCATGCTAGCATTTGAATCATCGCCATGTTGAATTTTTGGAGCCAAATCCATATTTGATATGTGTGAATTACGTTCTTTTTTAATGTTGAAAATATTAAAAAACAAAGAACTGGACGGTGTAGCACATGGTAAGACAAGCACTCAAGGGTCTTTAACTATTTCCAATAATGAGTTAAAGAGGGGCCAAAAAGTTTCAATGGAAAGTCAATAGGAGCTTCTGGGTTCAGGAGCCAGCTTCGCGGAAGACTAGCCAATTGCCAGTTTCTGAATTAGCTTGGTTGCCATGCTTTCCAGTTACATACATCCATATATATGACTTTTCGTTACTGCCGTTCACATTATTAGCAGCACTTTAATGCGAAACCAAGCAGCTTTGGCAGGAATTTGTCCCACCATCCAATTTTCTAACTGAAAAATGCAACTGGAAACCATTGGAAGTTCAGAAATTGGTATAGACAGGAGCAACAAAAAGGTTAACACCCCCTTTTTAGTGACACTAGAGCAGCCATACCCAAAGTGCGGCCCGGGGGCCAAATGCGGCCCTCAGACCAATTTTTGGTGGCCCAAAATCTTCTTGTTGAATTGGCACATGTCGTCAGAGATTATGTTTTTCTGCAAGTTTAACAGGTTTTCTGCACAATTAAAGCCTCAAAAACTCAATTTTAATTGTGAGACAGGTTCCAGACTAACTAAAGGTGTGGGGGGAAGGTTTAAAACTCTCTTTAAATCAACCCAGTTGAATTTTGGACTGTGCTGGCCACCGATCTGCGGCCCTCCATGCTGTACCCACTTCAATATGTGGCCCTCGATGAAAAAAGTTTGGACACCCCTGCACTAGAGGTTCCGTCCATTGAGATGAACAATAAACAATAAACATCAGCTGAGATCTTCACATTTACGTCTGAAAAATAACAATTTATGCATTTTGTATATTTGTCTGATATAAGAGGTAAGCAAATCAAAAGATTTTTTTGCTGCAGAAGATTCACAGAGCGGACAGTTGATGTTTTAAAGTGGGCTAAAGTTAGCAGGAAGTTAGCATGTTCGGACTTCAGTATAAAGTGTTTAGCCGTTCATAGGTCAAAAACGAAGCAATGTTGAAATATAAGAAGTGAAGCTTCTACAGCAAAAAATCTCTTGATTTGCTTACCTCTTATATCAGATAAATATACAAAATGCATAAACGTAAATGTGAAGATCTCAGCCGATGTTTCCCCATTAATCTCAAAGGACGGAGCCTCTGTTGTCACCGGAAAGGGGGTGTTAAGTTTTTCGTTGCTCCTGTCTATCTCCATCATTAATGTACACTGTATGGTATAGCCACTGAAGAACAGCTGGAGGGCCAGCAGCGGAACAAGACTGTTGTTATATCAGAACAGAGCGACAAAGAAAACCATGTTGATAAAGGCTAAAAACAAGCCAGTCTGACTTACTCTATGTATGAGACACATGGTCAGAATAACATGCCAAGCAACACATATGGTCAGTTAGACAGTAAAAAACATAAATCTTAAAACAAAAAATAGCAGTATCTATCTGGCCATGTGGACATTTAAAAAGTGCCAAAATACAGCTTTTATTTGGTGCACAATTTCATTCCCGCTATGATGGAACAAGTCATTTCCCATTAAAGTTGGCAGATTGGATCTAAAATCTAAAAAAATCTAGGAGAGAATTGTAATTGACTCTAAATGAAAACCCAACAACCTCAAGCAGCCCCACAACGACAATTAAAAGATTAGCCAGTATGAGACCAAGCGTGAAGTCTGTATTGAGGGCACAAGTTATTCGTTTGCACAGCTGGTCCAATCTTTCATAAGCGTCTAGACCTGCAGTGGCCTTTAGATATAAAACGTGCACACAGAGGAATAGACTTATTCAATAGAACACAGTGAAAAGCAAATGCTGTAACAACTTATGGAGCCTTTTATTCGCCCGACCCTTTCTGTGCGCAGCTTACTCATATTTAGTCATTAAGTGTGTCTTGCTCCAGCATAATGGCTTTATATAATCAGCGGAACTGCAAATGAGGGAATGGATGTGAAGAAAAAAACTCTTACTGCACTTTACGCAAAAAAAACCCACAAGCCTTTTAACTCGCCTCCTGGAAAAAAAAGCTTTTTCTGACAATGAATACAATCCCACAAACTTTTAATGACTTGAGTGACTGCTACGCTATGTTCAAAAGATTGTGAACTTCAACTTTTGGAACAACAGACTAGACTCTTATAGCAAGCATGGATTCAGTTATTGACCACAAAAGGTCTTATATGATCTTAGCTTTGATACATTATTTTAACTAAGCTATACTACAAAAGGTATCTACAAAGTGCCAAAGACAAAAGTTCAAAGACAAAACTTTATAGATTGCTTGCTTTGCTTCGAGTGCGGGAGAGGGAGGCGGACTGAATATTAAATCAACTCTAACAGGCAGTGGTGGGCGAAGTAACTTGAGTAAAAGTACAGATAATGCTGGTAAAATATGACTCCAATGAATGTGACTTCCAGTGTTTCCCATTAATAACAGAGACTATGGCAGTCCCCCATGGGCTAAAAACAAGCTAAGCAAGACAGTTGGATTGGAAATTACAATTCATGTAATTTTTCCCACACGTCGAAGCCAACATAACACAGCTTCTCCAGGAAGATAATCCTGCTTTGTCTGTCTTTTAGATTGACTAGCTCTTTGAAATAAATGTCCTTTTTTATGAACATAGTGAATTTTGATGAGTGAGGAGTATCCTGTTTTTCTTTCTCAAGAAGAATAGAATAGAAGAACATCTTACATAAACTTCCTGAGCACTTGATATTTGATGTTTTTGATGCAACATTTTAGCATGACACTAACTCAAACAATTCAATTCTGCATCATGTACAAACTTAAAAAGCAGCAAATGAAAGACACATGGTAATGGTTAGCCTGGCGTCACCAGCCTGCCTCCATGTATGAGATACATTGGAAGACAGTCTAGGATAGAGGTAAGATTTTATGCCTGAGCCAGACCTGAGGCTGAGATGTCATGCATCATGTTCGAGTATGGGTTGGTCTCTTGCTTAAAATTTCTAGTGCAATATACTACTACTGTCCCACTTCTCGCGTTCTTCCTCTAGACTGGCCGGGCCTCAATACCTTCAAAAAATTTGTTGGGCTTGTTTCGGGCTTGGGCCTACTATTCAAGTTATTAAGTTAAGCTTGGGCTCGGGTGGGTTGGGGCTTTATGCCCGCGGGCCCGGGTTGGGTCGGACTTGATTTTTTGGGCCCGATCCAAGTCATTAGTTCTAGTCTGGGATTGCACCGTTGGCTTAGCCTGGCTAACGCCAGACTAAATATCACAAGTGAATATTTAGTCTGGGAACCACCCATTCATGTTCTCGTAGGGGTGGTTTACGATTGTCCATAGTCGTTTATTGGGCGCTACGAATGTCTATCATATGCATCTGCACGTAGCCCAGACCCAATCGTATCAATTGTATCCGATGATGTTGAGCCTCAGCTAATCCTGTCCAATAGTACGCGTCATCATCTAGCCTTTCCTCCCCGTGCTGTGATTGGTCCCCAAATCCCTGTGAAGATTTCGGCCTTGGTTTCCAGGCTGTTGAGCAGTTCGAAAAGATTTGTGTGCGAGCAGCATGGGTATTCCCAGGCTACCATTGGCTGGCATTCAAATTCAAAACTAGAGGCGGGACTAACAAACCCATCGTAAACCAATCAGAGAAACACGGATGTAACGTAAAGGATGAGTGGCGAAAGAGAAAAGCCTTCAGAGCAGCCAATTGTTGTGATTTGAAGGACAAATTCAGCTCATTCAAAACCGAAGATAAGGCAGTGCTGAAACATTACTCCGTTGCGACCGCCATCTTGACAAGTTTGTTGACTGACGCTAAAAATGACGCATCGCTTACTCCCGTGCTGTGATTGGTCTGGTAGCGTTCTCACGAGTTTGAGCAGCCAACAGAAGTCCTAGTCTTCCAATGTATGTCATACATGGAGTCAGGCTGGCTTGCCAGGCTAGATAATGGTGAGACCTTGTGCTATATAAGACCATTTCTGTTTCAGATATATTTCATCAAAAAGATAATGTTTACATTCTATACAAAGTAAACCTAATTCTGGTGCTCTGGATTCCCCTACAACTGAAAACATGTACAATAGGGCCCCCTACCAGGCCAGGACTCCCAGATAAAAGATATTCTGAATCTCTTTGGGACTTTCCTGGGTAAATAAAAGTCAAACGAATACCGGTAAAGTCCACTCCAGGATATCTCCTCCCTCTCTACACAAGGTCACAGCTATATATGTAAACTAGGGCATGGAAAAGTCACTTCATTTGTATAAGCTTTTTTTTGTCCTAAGTGTGGACTTGCCTAATTACACCATTATCTTTTTTTGTTTTTTATTTCACAGCGAGTGGACCCTCAGGCGGCGTGTCTACAGACGGTCTACAGAGAGGCTATGAGCTCAGTGAAGTGGAGAGCACACAGGTATCAGACTGTACACATCGCCTGCCCCGTGTCCTGCTGGGACTGACACAAACACCGGGCACAACCCAGCGAGTAAACATCTCCCCGGGGCAGCCTACTGCTTTGGTGCTGTAATGAGAACAAAGTCTATTTATTGGATAATGGTGCCAGGATCCGAGTGCAGAAGTCGGGAGTGTTTTTTTTTCCTTGTCTGTGTTGCCTGCTCAGTCCTGTCTCATCCCATCACACACTGCTTCATTCACTCACATATTTTCTCACTGTCCTCATTCTTTCACTTTTTTTTTTTTTTGGCTCTCCTTAGAGTAAACCCGTCTTAGGCACTGGGCGTTTTATCTCAGCCGAAAGTAGATTTCTCCATTCATCACATTATCCTTTTCGGCGCTGACCGCTGGCTCCTGTCCATACCTCCAGACTGCCAACCTCCATAGTCTCCTCTTCCTTCCTCTTCCTATGCCTTCTGACATCATTCATGCTTTTGCCTGGTTGTTGTTGGCAGCCTTTTTCTCCTTTCAGCTTTCCTGTTTGACACTCCTCCTCCTCCTCTTCTGCTTTTGGACTACCCACATTGCACATGGCTGGTGTGTGTCTGCAGGCTGTGTCCTTGGCTGGAGGTCAAGTGGGCTTCCTCTAGTTAATGACTAAAGAGGTCCCTCCTCAAGCAGCTCTTTACATGTGTCTCTTTCTGGAGCAGAGTCAATGTTATTTTCTGAACATGTGTGTGCTCAAGGACATGTGACCTCTCACCACTTACGGGGGAGAGGCCACGCATGTTGTCATCTGTCAGTGATTGCCCTTGACACGTGGATACACACACCTGACGCTCTGGTACTGAACGTCATGTGGAGTGCTCGACGTTTCCTCACAAAGCTCCTCCCAATGTTTTAGAAATGCACCAAGTGAAAGCACCGATTCTCTCCAAGTTTTGGAGCCATCATATGTAGAATCAGAAGCTACAAGTGGGTCATGAGTCATCTATGTTTTGAGAGGCTTTCAACGTTCTTTTTGTTAGACAGTAGATTTGTCTTACTGTTTGTGAGCTGATGTTTTGAGAGGTTGCTGAAATGACAGGTCTCTGTCATTGGCTGCCTGTGATAATTGGCAGGAGAAGCTCACTAGAAAGCCAAGACCGCTCTAATTCACTGGAGAATGAACAATGAATCTCCATTCTTTGCATAGTAGAGGGCATCTGCTGTCTGGGGAGCAATGGCTGATTGCTGAGAAGAATGTATGTTCCTACCTGAGTGTTTTGGTGGTCATGTCGGCCGCTGTTATGCCATGGTAGATCAGTGTTTCATTCCAGATTGGGTTCAGTGTGTTCTTCAAGGTTTTTGTGCGAAGCTTGTTTGCCTGCAAAAAAAAAAGAGACATTTACAAAATGGCAACTCAGAAAAGAGCATAGTATAGATTAGAAGGATGAAATAAATGAAAAATGAGGAAAACTGAGGGACTCTCAAAGATCAAGAAAGAAGTAGAGCGAGAAAAAGAGGGAAAACATCATTTATCTCAGTCCCCGAGGAGATGGCAGACATCTGCTGCTGAGTGTAGAGGAGAACAAGAGAATGCGTCCCTCGCCTCACCTGTCCGTTCGCTCCCAAACATTACACTACAGCCCCACACAAAGGCTCAAAACACCACTATACTCATGCCCAGAGCAATTGAACTGCACAATTGTAATGAAATATTAAAGCTCTCCGGAGAGAAACAAGCTCTTAGATTCACAACCAAGCAGCAAATAAAGTTAGTGGCCTCCTCCTTCCTTGTTTGCCATAACCGGTTTATATTATTTAGAAGATATTGAGCAGACATCCAACCACATCCTGTTTCATCCTGTCTCTTTACACATAAAATGAAGTGTAGCCTTGAAAATGTAGATCTCTGGCAAGAGATTTCAGAACATTTGTTTATCACTCATACACAACAAGAAGCAGGAGTAAACAGACCTTCCCAAAACATTATTAGACAAATCAATCATCATTATAAAAGGTGTTCAAAGTCAACATGGGCAGATTCAACATATTTTAACACATTTACATTTTTAAAGCTGCTTCATATTTCATCATGAGTGGATCTTCAAAGTAAATTACTATGCACTAGAAATAGTTCCTCTGAAATGTTCGTGGCGCAGGCAGTGTTCAGTATGCAGCATTCACGTCTGAGGTTTTGAAGATAAACACCTCTCTGCCACACTCAGCCTCCTGCTAGCGCCTGAGGTCAGATCCTGTCCTCTCCCCTCTCTCTTCCCTCTCTTTCCCTTCCTCTCCTCTCATCCCATTGTTCTGTCTGCGCTGCCGTGCCATTCCCCCCTTTTCCCACACCACATTTCTTTTTCATCCCCCGATTTTAGCAGGAAACTTGGGGCTTATCAGTCAGACTCAGCCTCTGCAGAGCTCAATCCATGACTGGGACAAGTGTTTTCTTTTGTTGGTTCTTTAATTCCTTAATAGCAGGAATAGGCTGTAAACGCCACCTTGATAGTGCAATGTCCTCTGTGTACCTTTACAACTTCACTAGGCACATCTGCTTCTAAACTCCCAACTCTGCTCTTTGCTTACAGCTGCACCCTGACTGCGTTCTTCTCCAGAGAGACTTGTAACCCTTATCTCCAAAAAACAGCTCTTTCTGGGCTGAATATATTAAAATAACATTTGAAAAATATTGACTCAAATCAAGTAGGGGTGGCAGCGGTGCAATTATTAATCTGGGTTCCTAGTCCCAGATTAATCCAGCATCACTTTGGGGTTCAAGCAGAGCCTGATCACCGCTATGGCTTTGTCAAAACTGTGACAATCTCAGAAATAGGAAGCAGCCTGAAAGCTAAACAACAAAATAATGACCACAATCATTGGTAATTGGTCAGTACAGTGAAGGCATGTACCATTTGGTGGTTTGTTTGCTCTAGGTCTGCAGCAAAATGAGAAATTTTGATAACATTTTTGAAAAGGTCAGTAATAATTTTACAAATGATTAGTTTTGCTATGGATATAGAACTGCGGATATCCTGTGCTTTGGCAAGGACTAGGGATGCCAAGAGGGCTAGGTTAATCGTGAGTTTTAGGACTCAAGGTAAATCGTTTCTCATGAGCCGTGGTGTGTGACCACAAATGTGTCCAAACGGAGCACAGTCAACATTAAAGGCCGAAGAAATGTGCTTATACAGTGGTCCCTTGTTTATCGCAGGGGTTACGTTGTAAAAATAACCCGCAATAGGCAAAATCCGCGAAGTAGTCTGCTTTTATTTAATTGCTTACAATTATTATATATGTTTTAAGGCTGTAAAATGCGTATTTCATTGTCCTGAACTTGGCCTACTGCCTCTCTCCTCTCCCTCGGCTGCTGTCATTTAGGTTCTACCACTGCCACTTGTGCTGCGATAAGCCCCGTCTAGAAGTGGTAGGACCCGCAGAGTGCGCAGCGCGCGGGAGGTGGAAAAAAGGTTTGACCTCGTCGCACTAGCGGCTACTTAACAAAACAGTGAGACACGCAGCTTATTTTGGAGCACAATATGAAAGGCAGCAGCAGCGACAGACGATGCCATGGCCTCTTCGTCCTCGCGCCGCTCGGGTGTGTCTTTTTCCACTGAAGGTTTCGGTGCAGGTGTCTTTTTCCGAGTGAGGAACATAGTTATGGGTAGTTGTTGGCACGTTGTTGACAATGTGCGGGTTCTACTTTAGCCAATCAGGATGCAGAACACAATGCACACTACTATGCTCTGTAAAAGAAAGCATGCAAAATTGTACTAAAAAAAAAAACAGCGAAGCTGCGAAAGGTGAACCGTGTTATAGCGAGGGATTAAAAATTTCAAATCATGACATCCCTAGCAAGGACCCTAACATATCTAAACTGATACATTTTGATATTTAATATATGGCTCTATTGTTATTTATTTATATTTTTCCATTTGGTACATAAGAGACCGCTATTCTGTTATTATTACTTGTTTGCATATTTATCTTGTTCTTCTTTGATGGAACATTTCCGGTTTGTGTTCTTATGAGTTGCTGTAAATGAATTTTTCTATTGTGATCGAAAAAGTGTTAGTGTTAGCACTATACCTGATTTTTCATATTTTCATAATGGAAGAGGGAGCGAGTAAAATAAATTTATACCTGTGGGCCAAAGACATTCCTAACTTTCCTAGCACATTTCTAAAATCCTGTTTCTTCTTAGAGATGAGTTTATAAGCATATTTCACAAGTGGCGGGGTCACTTTTTAGGGTCATAGTCACAGAAATGCTAGAAAAGTAGCCTGTGAACCATAAAATTGACAATAAATGCTTTATAGACTTTTTAGATAAACACAGTATTATTTCCACACATGTTTGAGAAAATGTCATGCCACTACTCGTACAAAAATCAGGTATAGTCCCTTTAAATAACAAGCAATAACAAACTGGGTGTTGAACATACTGTACACTGAAGTGCCCAGTCCGACACTCCGAGGCAGAAAAGCATGTGTGGTAAACAGACAGAGTCGATGTGATTCACGGCGTATGTGTCTGTATAAATGCATGACCATGTGCTGCTGGCGTTGCTGCGTATGTCATCATGCGCGCTGCATATTGAAACGCGCAGTATATGAAAACCAAAGAGCAACCGGAAGCCAGCGGAATGCCTACACCTCCTCAATGGCACCGCGGAAAGTCTGGGACGCAGCGGCTTACTCATCCCGGCACAGTCCGACCGTATGCACGCACGCTCCCACTTTCCCCCGTGACGCTGCTCTGTCTGCTGGATATTTAACAAGCCCTGGTTCATGGGTGCCTACCTACTCATTGACGCCAAGCCCCCCCTA
>OMNZ01052742.1:0-31772 GCA_900303255.1 Lesueurigobius sanzi
TGCACCCCGCCTCTGCTGGCTTTTTTACGCGTGAATGTGAGCCAGTCTTTGTTTCCCCCTTGTGCCAATCACTAAAACCCATCTATAAAATTCAAACATTTACTTCCCATTCCTTTCCCATCTAGTAACGCGGTCCCAAATGAGCACTAACAAGGCATTGTGTACAAAAGCTAGGATTTATTCTTTGAGTATTTTCACACTGGGAAAAAATAATAAATAAACATCTTTCTCAATAAATACTTTAGAGATATAATCAACATAAGCCATAAAATTCAAGGCACATCGCAAAGACACAATGGACTTCTTGATAAACAAACCAGGCCAAGTTGCTACAGAAGAAAGGCGAAATGGAAGGCTGTCATTGTCAAAATATGCATCCTGCCTAACTTTTTCCATTCACTTATAGATATTTCCAGAGAAAATTAATGCCACGTGAAATAAATAGTTAATGTTAGAAAAGTAAAAAAAAGAAATGATTAATGGATTCTCTCTCTCTTAGCACATCAATGTTTGCATTTTGAGCACTGTGCTTGTAATAAAATAAACATTTATTAAAGAAAACTAAAACGGCACTGATTTTCTCCAAAGATTCCAATAAAAATTCAGCAAACTAAAATATAAAATACGCAGCTCATGTGTGTTGTTGGTGAGAATGTGGCATGATGCAATTGATGAACTTATACCTAAATGGAAAAAAGCCACAAATAAACTGGTGATACTGTGAGTTACGGTGTACCACAATGGTGCGTTGTGGCGCAGCTATGACCACCTTTTGCCTGGACAGTTCTGTGTAGCCCTGTTGTAGAGTTACTGTAACCAGGCGGCAGACGCGGGATTACTCAGCACTGTCCTTGCACCCGCTTGACTCACGTCTCCTCCGGTCGTCCTCTGCTGCTTCCTCCCCTCCTCATCCTCGGGCTATTTCCTTTCCCTTTGTCCGTCTCCCATTTGCAGTTTTCTCATCTCGCTTTGGGACAATGCGAATGTTTGCTGATTCACACTTGTGAGGTCGCTGAATCAGATTTTTCTCAATGGTTGCCCTGTCCGTCTGGCTGCCTGTCACTCTCTCGACCCCGCGTGTCCCCCCCGCCCCCCTCGCCCCAACCACCTACAGCTGTATTTCTGTTGATCTATGAGCCGTAACGGAAGATGTGTTGAATGAGGTGCTTGGTTCATCAGATAAGCAACATTGGATCTTATGTGTGGGCTTCTCTCTAAGGTCAAAAGTCCTTCATTCATGCCTTCCAGTATGATATGAATCAATATATTTTCTGTGTGCTTGCAGATTTTTCCAGTCTCGTTTGATTTTGTGCAAATCATGTCTAACGCAACACATCTTCGCTTTCTTTTCTCATCCTCAGAGTCTCTTTTTAAGGCGATTAAAGTCTTTCGCTGACCGCCAGAGCCAGCTCTGCAGCTCACGCAGTATCCAAAAGCCTTCCACTTTCCTGGCAAAGTCATTCATTGTTGGGCGCACCGACAGAGAGGAGGAAGGTGGAGATGAGCGCAGGGGAGGTGAGTAAAGCCCTTTTCGTAAAGACAGCGGGACTGGTTGGGGCAACAGGGTGTGCTCCTCTCCCGTCCCGAACTGGTATAACAGGGAAAGCGTTGAAAGGGGAGGTGGGATCGTGGAAGGGAGGAGCGAGCGCGGGGACCGATGATGTTTGGAGTATTTCAATGTGGAGCTTGGTTTGGTATCTCTTGTCACCGTGACTGAAAGCCCCCTCTCTGCAACGATGCCATCTTCCTTCCTGATTGTGTCACCGTATGGCGCATTGAGATTGTAACTGAATGAGTTGTAATTATTCGAGTTGAGATCAGTTTCCATTTCGGTGCCGGGCGGTGATATGCTGAACTCTTGCTCCTCTGTCAGAGCCAGTAGCTTCCTCTTCGCTCCCCTCGTGCTTTGGGCATCCTTCTCGACATCCCAGTCCAATCTTTCGGGCTCTTCCCTCTTCCCCCGTCGTCTTCCTCGCTCCTTTGCCCTGGCGCTCTTCCCCACTCCCGTCTCCGCTCTCCTCACATCCACAGCGTCCTCCTCGTCGCCCCGGACAACCCTGGTCCGAGTCCGCCTCACGTTGCCGCGCTGTCCCGACTCCGCTCTCGTCCGGGACCGGTACAGACCTGGGCTCATGAGGGGGGCGGGCCGATCCCTGGCCACGCCCCTCTGCATGTCGCTACTGAGCAACCTCATGTTCGCGGACGACGCTGGAAGTGAGTAGCCCAGCGCGGTCATGAGTGCGGATATGGAGCCCAGCAGTCCGTCCAGGCCCGTGCAGAAGTGTAAGAGGGACGTTTTGAGGGAGGGGCAGAGGGTGGACCGGGCGAGCTCCCTGACCGCGGCCAACAGGATGGAATAGGCCCTCTGGTTTTGGGCCAGTCGAGCCTGGTTCTCCAGGCCGTGCCACAGCTCCAGGCGGGTGGCAGCGCTCGGCAGGGTCAGAGCAGTGCTGTTGGGCCGTGGAGGAGAGAAGTCTTTCTCATTGAAGGGAGGGCCCAGATATGTGAGCTGCAGAAGAAAGACAACACTGTGATGTTGACATTTGATTTTGCGATTAGTTGTGAATAGATCTACAGTATATTTGATTTAAATTTCATCTACATACATAAAATAATAAACTAAATAGGTAGTTGTATATCTTTTAGGCAATGCTACTGATACAAATGCAGCCCGAAGACTAATTTTGGTTGGTCCTCAGGCTTCTCGCTGAGTTGGCACCAAAAGATAGTACTTTTTACTGCAAGTTTAATAATTAGACAATTATATCCTCATTTTAGTGTGAGACAGAGCTGCTTTAAGCCTCCAAGCCTAAATGAAAGTGTGTTTCCATGGTTTAAATCTCAAATAAATGCACATAATTGAATGTATCACTGCATTGACCGCTGTCTCTGGCCCTCAATGCAATATACACTTAAATTGATTGAAAAGTTTGGACACCCCTGGCCCTGGTGTAGACTCAATGTGAAAATATTCTTCAGAAAAAACAAAAAAACGATGTTATAAAATATAATATTGCTACAAAAATAAAATGAGCTTTAAAGTTATATTTGGATGATGTTAATAGGATAGCCGGCACCCCTGGTTTGATTTAAGTATTAACAAAACAAATCGAAACTGAAAATATAGAAATCTTTCAACATCTAATTCTGATTTTTATTGATTCTTGTTGGTTGACGTTACCAAATAACTCAAAGAAATATGGCTGATGCTTTTAATCAAAAAGTGTGTGGCAAGATGAACAGTCTGTAATGATTAACTGGAATAAAAGCAAAAACAGTCTGGGGCCTGAAAGTTAACTGTAAACAGTAGTATATTTTAATGAACCCCTGGTCCTAGGACTTAGTTTAGAACACGTCTCCAAACACCTTTAGGGCGAGCATTAATTCAACACACTGTTCTCATTCATTAAAATCAAATGGAAAAGTCCTTTCCGCTGTGTTGTTGCAGTTGCCAGGAAGCGCCCATGTTCTCCATTAGAAAATTAGGAGTATTACTTTCATGTTTCGTATAAATAAATCGTACACAAACCGAAACGTGTTAATTAGTGAGGAATTGGATCTTTTTTAAGAGACCATCTTTGGCCCATATGCCCAACACACACTCATGTGAGGCTGGTGCTGATTTACACAATTAACTTTTGGCGTGGACAGTCTGAAGAATCGGTTTCTATTTGATTCTGGTTTGTAGTTCTGATGATACTCACATATACGTCTTTGATCTCCTTCAGCTGATACTCCAGGTACTTGGTGAGCTCATAGGTACTCTCGATGGAGCTCCTCTCGCTGGCATCCAGGGCAGAGACCACAGAGGCGGCCAATAGCACCACCAGCTGCGTGTAACGAACTGGAGAGGAAAGATAATAAAAGCTCTCATTAAACCGCTCTTTGACGACGTCCACATCTCAAATGTCCAGGACCTAATTAAAAATCTGCAGAGGCATTTGAAACCAAAACAGCGGAGTGAAATACAGCTCCAAGACTGATTATTTGACTTGATGATGATTCAATACCAATTTAATGGGTAATTTTATAATGTGTTTTTCGTGAGTCTCCATAGTGATATTCTGTTCTGTTTTTCAGGTTTTCAGTTTTATCTTAGATGTATCAGGCTGCTAGGCATTCATTTCAAATTCTTAAAAAAAAATTCAGATATGAACAATTGAAAGGTTTGTCAGCGGTGAACCACTTGCAAATTTCAAAATCACAAAAAAGGATTTAAAACCATCTTCTGAAAAAGTCCACAAGTAGAAGTAGAATATATTTGCTCACTGCAAGGACTTCACTGAGCGTCTTCAAATTGAAGTATGTCCAAGTAGTCTGACTGGAGAACATTGTCTTCATATTGTGAAGCCGCAGTTGCAAAATGTCAAACAATTAGACAAATGCACCAAATGGTCGGGCAAAAATTTATGCGTTCATTCCTGATGTCCAAAACCGAGACGTGGCTTTCTTTACAATCACAAACATTAATGTGTTTGCATCAGTTGTATGTTTACAGCCGACGGTGCTGTTTACTTTTAGCCTTGTTTGTGTAGGTGTTTCATGTTACAGGCTGAGTGTCTGTGAGAATGTTTGGGTCCATAATTGAATATGGGGATTAAATTCACATTTCTGTTCATATACACAACACGATTTGGGGGGAAATAGAGCTTTGTTGTGCGTATTGGAGTTGAAGTCTGTGACAGTGGAGATCTTTTAAAGCCCCGTGTCTCTGGTTTCAAACAGAGAAAATTGGAGCTGAAAGCTGGTTTTCAACATTAGGAGCATTTCAAGTCGTCCGCCTATTTCTTCTTAAGATAACTCACATTTTCTAGCTGTCTCCTGTCTGCGTCATCCTTTTCCTTTCCATCCACCCTTGCATAGAGTGACACATGCTGGCAGCCTGTGATTCACGCTTAATTATGCACCGAACGTGCCTTTCTCAAGCAGGTGAGAAATATGTATTGCACAATATCTCGGGTTTCCCTAGACGTGCACACCTAAGGTCAGTTTCAAGCTGCTCTGGAGTAATCCCCGCACTTTTCCCCTTCTTCTCCGGTTTCTGTTTTAGGTTAAATCCCACTCCGGCTCCTCTCAGCTCCTCTTATCTTGTTTGCGCCCCGGGTCAAAACAACAGCGGACAATTAACCCTGATTAGCCGCCCTACTCCCAGACTATTGCCCCTCTATTTCTCCATCTTTTATCTTAACCCACCCAGATGGTTAAATGGGACATTTTGAACGCTTAAGAAAACAATCTCTTTAAATGCGTTCCTATGAAAACAACCTAAAGCAAGCCTACACCTTGGTACTATGACTCAACTGTTTAAGTCCAAAACAGGGCAGGGTTGAAACTTATAAATTGCTATAAACATAAACATGCACACTAAAGGTGTGTTTCCACCTTCAAATCCAAACAAAAAACAAAAACTGTTTCAAAGTGCTGCACAAACTATAGTTGATATAAAACATTGCATAGAAAATAATTGATGAAAAGCAATACATAGGAGTTAATAAATAGGAATAATAAGGCCTATAATAAAAATAATAAAACAATAAAAGGAATAAAACACATTGAAAAATCGTATCCATATATAATTTACTGATGGAAAAAACAACAATCCTGAAACATGCTAAATATGGTCAAACCAGGTTGAACCAAAGATTCTCTCTAAATCAGGGCTCAGCATATTTGTGTAAGGTCTCAACCGTCCAGGAATTTTCCATTGTAAAGAGGTTTTCAAGGTTGCCACCTGGACTTGAAGTGAGGACCTTGTCACCTTGAATTGAGGACCTTTCAACGTCTCTTCTCAGATGAACAAGGAGGATCCACAACTTAAACAACTCGTGTCTCTACTTCGTCTTTTTGTATTGCATCAAAGTTAAAAAAGGACAACTCGTGCCTCTACTTCATCTTTTTTATTGTGTCGAAGTTAAAAAAGTGTCCAAATACGTTTATACAATAACAGAAATAGTGACCTACATACCACCACAAGCCATTCCTCGTGAGAAACACCAATGTATAGAGAGAGAATGCATCGAAATCCCTAGTTTAATAAAAGAAGAGACTGGATGGATTTAAACCTAACCCACTGGTGTTTTTCTTGTATCCTGGCATTGTTAGGAAAAATAAACATACCAACATATTGAAAAGTGATCCCGGGTTTACATGACAAATTGAATAATAGCTTGGGAACCTGACAGTTTGAAATTAAAAAAGGATTAGACGAACTTGACTGACAGCGACACAAAACCGAACCAACAACCCCCAGAAGCAGAATGTTTAAAAAGACCTGTTAATAGCTGGTAATGCTCCCTTGTACCTGTTCCGCCTTGCTAATCGGCGACATCAAAGCATCCTCGCAGGGACTATTATCTCGCAAAACACGGTGCTCGGGTCCCGGACACTCCCACTCGCTCCCACACACACCTTGCATTTAACTTCGTGTCGGGAACAACCCCCCGCCGTCCAGAAGCCTCATCACCTGTCATGAGCCGAACATGTTTTATAGCGACATTTGGAGCTCGTCAGGCCACGCGTTCCTTCTCCGTTAACATCAAAACAACCCAGTAATCAAGAGTGTAAACAGCCTGGAAGCTAAAAGACTCTCCAGTATGCGTAAACAGGTACAAATTTTAGAAGAAGAAGAAAAAAACTTGGACAGAAGGAATGAAAATTGTCCAAAAATCAACCTAAAATATTTCCTTTAGTCTCTTGCCACATGGTTTCTGGGGAGATGATTGCCAGACGCGGTTCTTGTTTTGACTGATCGCTGACATGTCTGAAAACATCCTTAGCTGCATCTTAAACCATATGAGATCAGATAAATCCAGAGTGTTTGTTATATAATAATACATTGAGTAAGTGCAGTGACTTCAGAGCGGGCCCGAGGGGTTCGGGGCGGGGTGTAAGCGCTGTACCTGGCAGCGGGGCAAGGTTGATTCCAGAACTTTCTCTGAAGAGGGATTGCGTTACAGCGAGACAGGAGTTCCCTAAACTGGTCGACCGTGACCCGAGTGCTCTGCGGGTCTCCATGTGTTTTCGAGCCTGTGTCCTAACATTGGCCTTACGCAAACTTTATTCAGTTCAAGAAAGAAATGTGTACATTTCTCTCATAAGAAAATTTGTATTTATTTTATTTCAATCAAAAACAGGTTGTTTAGGTCTTGATTTTTCTCATTTGATAAAAAAATCTGTACAACTTTATGTTTGAACTGTACACATTTCATTAAAAGTTGAATTTGTGGTCTATAAAGTCTGCTAAAACGGATAATTTACAACTTCAGGTGGCAAAAACTATACAAATTTCGCTGAAATGTTGGAAGTAGAATTTTAATGTTCAGTTTTAGACATAGTTTTGTTTAATGTTCCCCCACACTTGACATTTTGAAGGTGCACTGCATAACATTTTAGATTATACTGTTACAGTAATACAAAACATGCTCCTACACTGCCAAAAGTGATCTCTTGATAAGTTAAATTTGCTTGTTTTTTCTTAATTTCAGTGCAAAAATACTTGTTCCATTGACAGATAATTTCACTTAGCAAGTTAAAACTACCCAGAACGAGGTCAAATATTATGAATTCAAGCACATTTAACTTATCAAGAGATCACTTTTTGCAGGGTAATGACCAGCTAGACACAGAAAATGCTATTTCTTTGCTGTGGGCAATCAAAGAATGGATTTGGATGAGGACCGAACCTATGTAAATCTCATATTTGGTCTAAGGAGAGTTGAGCCGCTCACAGCAAAGACACATTTTAGGGTATTTTCCAACAATTAAAACAATATCTGTAAAAAAAAATGCTTTTATTTTTTGTGAAATGCTACTTTAAACTACTACTATTATCCCAAGCGCTTGAGGGTGTTCAAAGGCTTTTCGACTCTTCCAACATTAACTTCACCACTTTAAGTTTTAAAACATGAAGTTAAAACAGTATTATGTCGTGGGAATACCGTAAGAAATATTGTCCAGGAAAATGTACGGGCTCTGTCAAAACCGTTTAGCCTTCACCAAACGTGCAGATGTTGCTGATCAGATACAAAGATTTATTAGTTACCGCTCACAGCATGCGTTGAAGTTACCAAAACCAAAACTGCTCTGCGAGAAGTGCAGATGGATTTTTCTCCCAACCACATTTAGGTGTTGTCATTGTACAGAAGTCCTTAAATGCACCACATGAAAAAGTTTAGTGACAGCACTTAATTTACGGCCCTGTCTCATACCTGTTATTAAGGCTCTTTATGGGTGACTAACAGCTAACGCGGTCTGTTGAGTGATATTAAAGACAGGTTTAAAGTCTCAGCATCTGAAAAAGAATCGGGCTCTAATTTATCCCAGAGCCCGCCTGATTCACTTTATAACGTTTGTTTTATTTCCGTCCAGACTCAATAAAAACTATCTGATTACAGCCGCGATACTGATGAACGTGTGCAAGCTTCCCCTTTGGCTTCACTTCTAACGGCCCTGTTCGACACTGAGGCGAAAATAGGGAAAATACAGTACTGTGCAAAAATAGCAGTTTTTAAGACTAGAAAGTGGAGCATGTGCGAAAAATCTAGGATCAATCGAAGAGTGTAGACCTCTGCGTTGGTTCATGGTGACTGAACCAGTGAAACATTCTTGTTCAGGAGGAGTAAATGCTTTTTCTATTCCACCTTTGTTTGATTTTTTCTTAAAATGTCAACGCTTTTAAACTATCTTGGATTCCTAAAGAAATATCTGAAGATATTCCTACATAAATCAAACACAATTGTGTACTTGTGTAGACCATTTCAAATCATTTTAGGACATGTTTTCTTAAATATTTCCAGCCTTTGTTTTGCATCATTTTTCTCAATATACATAAAGTATGTCTCCCCTCCCTGTGACTTGGATTGCGTGTTTACTGTCACTTAGCAAACAGACAAGGAGCCTGCAGGCAGATTGTGAGGCTTACTGACAGATTAAACCCATCAGTGCCAAATGCAGACTTGCATTTAGCAATAATTATTTGGTTTAACATACAACTCTTAGTAGATCCTGCCGTAGCCCATGTGTGCCAACGAGATGAGTGGTCTTCAATGGAAAAAGATCATTGTTTTGTGTCTGTGTACAGCTAAACACAGATTTATTTGCGGCTTGCTCTCAATCAAAGTGCATTCCTGCACTAACTCAATACACGCAGCGTGCATTGGCTAATCAAAACACAAACAGTCCCTACTTTATGTACACAATGTACTAGATAAAGACGATTGTGTTTCACTAATACAATTTCCAGTTCATTATTTCTGGAAGAGATCGCTGCTTCTGGAGTTTGGATGTCACGTCAATCCTTTTTTGGCGCTTGACACACACTCTGAGGTTACCAAACGTCATCACAAAATCCCTCAGACAAAAAGCAAAAGAAAGCAGACATTTCTCAAACCAATTGGAAATGTCTTTATCTCAACTGTAGAAATTTGGTGATAAACTCAGCATCCCTTCTTTCCTGTCTTCACCTCTCCAGTAAGTTTCCATTAATCTTCCCATACTTTCTTTAAATCCATGGATTTCCTTCTCTTCATATCTGCATTTCATTGCCATGTTTGGTTTCAATTCCTTGTCACTTCATCGCTCTGCCCCTACTCCTTAGATCCTCTGGAAAGATCAGACTTTGATTCCTAAGTCCCCTTCCTCTGGCTCCCTAATTACCTTTCCTCCTCTCTTCCTTTCACTAATTGGCAACACGCTTGTCCCTGCTTCATATTTTCTTCATTTAATTCCAGACATTCACCACATCCTCATTGAGAAATTCCCCTTTTTCATGTCTGAACTGGGGTCTTCAGCGATGCCCTGGCCGGGTCAAGTGCATCTACACATGTATTTCGAACTTTTGCGTTTACATTTGACAAAATCACTTCAGCATGTTTATAGATATCCAGCTTACATCACTTGTCTCTGACTGAACTAACAGCACTTGATATAATTTGTACCATATTTACACTTGGAACAACATTTTACGACAGACTTTTATCTTTCGTGGGTCAGTAGGCCGAATCTGATCTTTATTAGAATCAATAAAATGATTGTTACGTTCTACATAAGAAAAACTCCCAGAGTATACATTGTGCACTGGTGTTTATAACAATAGCTCCACACCTGTTATTGCTAAATGCTTGATAACCAAATTGGATGCACCTGGCACTGCCTTTGTAACTGGATAAATTGCACATTTATTAGTTATACAAAAAGTGAATGATCATCATAATGTCATACATACAGCTTGGTGTAGTATTTTATATTACTGCATTGTGAGTGGGGGTGGGAACCTCTGGGTACCTGATCATTCAATACGATACGCGATACATGGCTCACGATAACGATAACCTCACAATTCGCCAATACTAATCGATATATTGCACATACCGTATTTTCCGGAGTATAAGTCGCCCCGGAGTATAAGTCGCACCAGCCAAAAAGTGCATAATGGAAAAACATATATAAGTTGCATTTTTGGGGTGAAATTTATTTTACATAATCCGAGACCAAGAACAGACATATCATCTTGAAAGGCAAGTTATAATGAAAACAATAGAATAGAGCGTTTTCCCAGGGTTTCCCAACCCGGGGTACAGGACCCCTAGGGGTACGCGAGAGGTTCGTAGGGGGTACTTGGATTAATTCCAAGTTTGTAAAAAAACAAGATAAAACAAATTGTATTTTTGATTATTATAGTCAAAGAAAAACTTTAAAAAAAAACATGTAACTGTAAAGAGTGAGAGTTTCAGTGTAGTTAGTTGTCTTTTTTACTGATAAGTTTTAGTCATTCACTTTATAACTAATCAACAAAACCATCGAGGCAGCGGGTACTCGTAGAATAAATGAAAGGCCCAAGAGGAATAGAGAACAACAGGCTGAATAGGTGTACGGTATGCTAACGTAACTCAGATAACTATAGCATAAAGAACAGAATCAGTGTGATAACAAACATATGAAATGATATATTCTAATATATAAGTCGCACCTGAGTATAAGTCGCAGGACCAGCCAAACTATGAGAAAAAATGTGACTTATAGTCCGGAAAATACAATGATAAAATATGCAATATATTACTATATTTAAAGAAACATGAGCGATGTCTTTATCTTTTTCAACATTTTTACTACACGCTCCATATTTGCCTATGATTTATATTTCTTTTCATATGCATTGTTCATTTTTTTCTTAAATAGTGACTAAATACACACCCTACTTGTTCCCAAAACGAATTATAAACACTATTATTAAAAGTGATTTATTTGTGTGACCACGTTTGGTTCAAGTCCTTAAAATGGTAGTGCTGCCCTCTACTGTCCTGACTGTGTTATTGACCATTACTGGCCTCTAATTACTGTGAAAGCCTGGAATACTGTGACGTCATTTATAGGCATGAAGTCGTTGAAGTAATACACATGACGTCATCTAAAGTATCGTTATTAGCATTAAAAGTATCGTATCGTGCTGCAAAATATCGCGATATATCTGAAAATCGACATATTGTCACACCCCTAACTGTGAGTTGAGTGAAACACTATTGTGTGAACTGGAGCGCTCACGATTTGCTCTGACAGAAAAGCGATTAGAGAATTTTCAAACTGCATTAAATTTAGGTTATATGTTTGCAAAATACAGAATAATTTGTTTTTCTTTTCTCTTTTGGTATGGTATTAGCTTTCAGCCCTGACAAGCTCGGGATATCAAGAGAAGCTACGGTCTTTTGAGGGGCATGTCACATCAAATCAGGAACTAATACTCACATTCACAGACGAAGAAACTGTTTCTGGACATTAGCTTCATGTTCACTCTCTCCAAGCACTCGTCAAGTTCAACCTAAGGCCCAGGGAGCTAAAGTTTCACGATATTTTCGCCACTACAGTACATTTCATTCGATTTGTAGAACAGCCAAACATATTTGCTCAAGTAAGAGTTAAGAAAACATGATGCAAGACACATGAACTGACTTTTTTCATATGCCAAAGTCGAGATTTTCACACTTATATATTTCCTGGAAAGAGTAATTGTTTGACTCAAGAGTAATGATACTAAAATATTATTACGGTGCGATAAAGCTACTTTAAGAGGCACAGTTACTTCAAAAAAAGTACATGTAACTAGGGCTGGGTACTGTTTTTCGATACCTACTAAATTATTGATCATCTAGAACCATAGAGCAGAACAATAATGGACAGTTACACCATAAAAGACTATTTCTTTTCATTTTTTTATCGTTTATTTGAGCTGAAAAAACCAAGTAACCATTTTTTCCTGATACCATAACATTTTTCGTTTAACAGCACCCAGCCCTACATGTGACCAATTATTACCCACATCTGATATTTGGGAATGAAAACTTCAATTCACCTCGCTTCCTGTGACTAATTATGTTGCTTTCATGGGATAATGTGTGAGAATGCATTGCAACTGACATATACCAAAACATTTACTCCATCGGAATAAACGGATACAGCAAAGTGTGCAGCAGCCATATATATATTTTTTATCGCGCTTTCATTACTTTCGCTGATTATGGCCTGTCTTTCCACTTTTCGCAGAACAAGACAATTCCTGAGCAGCAGAGACAGAGGAAGGATGGGATGAGAGGGAGCGGAGGATAAGGAGCTGGTGGACGGAGGGAGAGTTTTCTGAAGCGAGGGGCCATGTTAATTTGGGAAAAATGTAAACAGCATGTGTAACTGTTCAAAGCGTGACCGACTCATTTTATATCATTTCTGTGTGTTTCCCTCTGGGTGCTGCTAACTTCTGTCAAACCAGAATCTGCACTGCATTAACCCCTCCACCGCCGGCTCCTCTCCCCCTCTATTTACTTTTTTTATCAGTCTCCACGCTTTGCACCCATCCTCTTGTTGTCTATATACCGCGCACCGTGAAAAATTAAGACTGGCCCAGCGGAAATTAAAGGAAAAAAACGGGGGAAGGTTGATTTTTTTTTTTTTCTTTCTCCTCTTGCCTTTCTTTTGTTTTCGCCCTGTGTTTTAGCTCGGAGTCCAACACACACTAACGGTTTTATGCGAAACACACCGACACTAATTCAAGCCTCACTGCAATAACATGCCTGTGTGTCTTCGTGAGAGAGACACAGGGATCATGCAGGTTCTGTTCCCATGCCTGTGACTTTACCTGGCTGCATATTTCACAACAACAGAAACAAAATCATATGCTTCTGGATCACAACATCCTTTCATGCAACAAAGTATTAAAGTTGCACTGACTATTTTCCCCAAAGTTAATAGTGACATATAAGATAACGTGGGATTTGGATGGCGCAGTGGTTAGTGCACCCTTAGCGCTCTCGCCTCACTACAAGAATGTCCTGGGTTCGATGCCCAGATTGGAAGGGTTTTTTCTAGTTTGCATGTTTTCCCAGTAGGTTTCATTTACCACTAAAACATCCCCTCTGGGACCAGGACTCCTCTTTAAAGGGAGATTCTGAATCTCAGTGGGACTTTCCTACAAAATAAAGGTAAAATAGTGAAATCTACAGGGAAAAAAATGCTGAAATAGGTTTTAAAATGTGTTGTATAGCAGCAGATGAAAAGTAAGTTCTAGCTCATTGCATGTTTGACATTCAGTTTACCTTAATTAGACATTTGCGGCATAATTTCTGAAGCCACTGCTGTGCCTTGCTCATGCTGCTCAGTTGGACATGGAGCAGCAGCCGCAGCAGTCGTCTCTGAGGAGGCAGTGTGTGTGTCCTCCTCTCACACCCTGACTAACATGAATCATGTACTTTCTCATATCAATGACAGCTAACGAGACAGGGGCTTTAGCTGCCTCTGACCCCTCCGCCCCTATCATTTTTACTGTGTAGAACCCCCACTTTCAACACAACCCTTTTCTACTCTAGGTGTTCCTCACTCTGTCCTTTAGTGTCGCTGGTATGTCACTGCAAACAATACTCCACCTTTTGTTTATTTTGGACATTATTTATATAGCATAAATTGTATATTATATTTGACTATATTTAGCTGAACGTATTTGTCTTGAAACTAATGAGACACAGTTATATCTTCTCTTTTAACCAATACCACTAATGTAAAAAAAAAGGAAGGGAATTCTGGTTCCTGGAAAACTTAATTTATCACATAGCGTCAATGTGACAAGTATCAGTCAGTGTATTACAATAATGGGATATATTTACCATAAAATAATAGTTTTTATGCGCAATATAAAAGTTATCCAGAAATGTTTAGCGGAGCGCCAACACCAAAACGCAGAACTTACGCACGAGTTTGTTTTCATAATAACAATTGAAGCATGTCATGAAAATCATAATGATTAAGAGCTATGAAAATTAGAAATGTGATCACTTACCTCTGCAAAACCTTTGCATTTTCCCCAAATCCTGTTATCTCCCCTCAGTGCGCTCTCTGATGTTCATCCAATCAAAACGTTTAAAGCTAAAATAAACCGACAATTCTGCTTGCTCTTGTAGCCTCTATTTTTCCACTACTCCTCTGAGTTTACTTAGTGCCTGTGGTTATCATCAGGTGGTACCCAGTGCCTACTCTTGAATGGGAACTTGCGGGTGTTTTTCGCGGTGCTGAGGCGCGCGCATGGTCTGTGACTGGTTGAATGACGGTGGAGGCTTTTGTAGCTTCCTCCACCTCCTCCTCTGGATCTCCCCTCTCCCGGTTTTCCCTGCCCGTGCTCCCTGCCTCGTTATCCTCCTCCTCACCCCTGCACGCGGGTGAATCACCAGGTTGACGCATCAGCTCCACTTGACATGAGCCACTGAATGAACCGCGTACGGGACTCGTCAGACTTGTCCCAACTCATTTCTGTCTCCGTGTAATCGTCATCGTCCTGAAGCCAATCTGACAGCGGCTGTTTGATCTTTGCTCTGGTCCGCTTTAATGTTGTCATGTGCGTTCAGGTCAGAGGAGGCCTCCAGACCTGTAAATCATACAAACACATGTTCTTGTGTTTAAATAACTTAGCCTCTATGTGTGTCTTATAGCATACATATCTTCCTTTATGGTCCATATTGGGAATAAGAACCATCTCGTAAAATCATTTTAGGCCTATTACAAAATTAAACGTAGGCCGGCCCTTAGGCTCTTAAGTAGCCTATTTATTTTTCGAAATTTAAGCCTAGTCTATTGCAAACATGCAATTTATTATATAATAACAAATATTATTTATTTAATTTCAAAAAAGGTAAAATTAGGGCTTTCAATGTAATACCTAAGCTACGTATCTGAGATTCCATGATGTTGCTGAATAAAAAATGACATGTGTCCGACATTATGTTGGGTGCTTCACAACACGTTTTAATTTGACAAACTGTGTCATATGCAGTTCTTAAAATCTCACATGATTTTGCGCGCCTCGTGCGACACACTCACAATCCATTTATTTTATTCCAAAATACAAATAAGCTATAAATTGAAATAATATTCAGTCCTTCCTGCAGCAATACTGTATTAAGTGCCTAACTAATTAAGGTCCTTTATGAGATCTGTTTTTTTTTTTTTAATAAATTAAAGTTCTACTTTTTATTATTCAACATTCGCTCTTTTTCACATGGTTTTACTTTATTCATGTATTGAGCCGTGTACAGACAGAAAGCATATGTCTGTCGCAGTACAGTTCAGGCTGGTATCAGTGGAGTTTTTGCCTAAACGAGTTGACAACATGCGTTTGCAAATTTATTTCAAAGATATCTCGTGTGTTAAGTTATGCACTGAGTTGAGCTCTTGACAGCACATTCTGCGCGTAGTTAATGTACCTTCACAGCACTGTGTTGTGGATGTGTTGTGCGACACCAAGTGGTGACCACGAGTTATTGTATTTTCGTCACGCAAAAAGAAAAAAAAAAAGATTCCGTATTGACTTGCAATCACCAATGTCATGAAACTGTAGTCAAAGCAATGAACTATACATGTTTTAAATACGTTTTAATTTAATTTCAATAGTTAAAGTGTGACACCGGAAGTGATAACACCCAGTGTTTCCGGTGACGTAACGCTAGCTCCTGATGCTACACGCGGGAAGCAGGCGAAACGACAGCATCGCATCAACAGTAAGTTACGAACTATTTTATTACTTTATGTGCTTTCTGTAGGTTTGGACACTTGTTGAGACTAATGAAAACTCACAGAGATTGTAAATACGCGCATGGTCTTGATATGAACCAACTTTTTTCCACCAAACGTACAAGCCTTGCTTACTTTCATTGTCACCCGGCCTTGCTCTCTATTGCAGAAACCCACGGCGCGCTGCTCTCTGCGATTATTGTGTGCAATTTTTTTAACGTGTGCACCAATTTTCCATTAACCAACACCGATGCGAGCTACTATTTGTTCTATTGTATCCTATACATTTCTGGTGCTTCATGTTTCTCATTTAACATTATGATTGAATAGCACACTGATGGTGACTGTTTAACAAACAACATAAATGCATGCACATTCCCAGCTACATTTACATCAGTTGTAAGTGCATAAGCAGATACAAATCCATTGCTCAATGTTTTATCCTGTTGAACACTTTTGCCATTTTTGTTCTGTTTTCTTGCAGTATTGTATGCTTCAATCTGCCATAAAGAATGGGAGACACACTGGAGTTCAATGAGATTTATCAGGAAGTCAAAGGTTCTTGGGTAAATATGTTTTTCTTTTCTTTTTTTATATGGCTTAGTTATTTTGTGATAGGACTAAGTAATCAATGTTCTTATCCATGTAGCATTTAACTCGTACTGAAGTTAAAAAACAAAAATAAGTCTGCATTACCAAATTTGGAAAGTGTTTGGAGATATTTGTGTAGTTTTATTAAAAAGCACTGATTTTCAGTATTTATTGGAAATGGAGATAACAGCCATTCTATAATTAAATGTAAGCAGCTTTCTGTAAAATAAAATGATTATCTGGTGCTTTTGACAGAATGATGGCCGCCTACGATTCAGCAAACAAAATATCGTTTATAAAAGCAGCAAGACTGGAAAGGTGGACAGCATCACAGCTAGTGACCTCGACATGGCCCAATGGCGACGAGTGTGTTTAGGCCATGGCATAAAACTGTGCACCAGCACAGGACACGTTTATAAATATGACGGCTTCAAAGACACGGTGAGTGTGTGACACAAGCTGTCAAAGCATAGACTTGGAAAGTAATGTAGTGCCTTTACTGATTAGTTCTCGTGACTTGATGATAAAAGTTCTCTTTTTACCGTTGTGTAGTAGGGTCATGTTTGTTTTACCCCGTTTCTGGGAAATAATTGTTTCCTTATTTAGAGCAGTGGAGTATCTCAGACACACTGTTGACTTGTTCTGCTCTTTGTTTATGACTGGGAGAGGCAACACAAGCCGACGACTGCTGATCAACAGTTTCCATCCACTGTCTGACATTTAAACAGAAAAACGCTACCATCTTACGGATAGGCCACCCCTATGTGTATGTGTTCTCAATAAAGTATGTGAATGAGCTCTTCTCCCTGAAGCTCCTAATGGGATTAATGAGGGAAACCGGTGCTAGCATGTGCGTTACATAAACAGTGTAATCATCGACTCATGCGAGTCAGTGTTTATATCAATTCACTGAAACAATTTGGCACAAGAGACCGATGAGAAGGAACTCTATTCTTTTTTATCATTTTATTTTTTTATTTTTGTTTTAGTGTTTTATGTCATTGTGTGCCGTAGGCGCACAATGGCCTGAACAGTATGTACATGTAGAAGTGGGCATAGACTTGTAGTCTGCGCCTCCTGGGGTTAATCAGCAAATTTAAGATGGATCCTTTGCTCTTAGGGAAAAGCTCTGATGTCATTGTTTATTATCTCAGACAGTGTCTGTAATGGGGACCTGGCAGAAGGCTGAGGTGCTGGCGAGTCAAACAGGACACAATTTGATGCATGTTTTGTCCTTGAACATGATGAGTAGCTGGCGGTTATCTGATACACTGCTGACACATTTTTGTCAGCACTAAACCAGAGAAAGGACTGTATGCCTTTTAATATCAGAGCAATTAAAGTGTCTGATTGACTCAGTGCCTTATTACTTGTTTCACACTTGTGCAACTTGTAAGTACTGTATCTATCACAGACACATTGTTTATCACGCAGTTGTCATTATTGTTCAGCATTTGTTTTTGTTCTCAATTTAAAATTGTGTTTTTATCCTTTGGGTTCCTGGATAGTAAAATATCGCTTGTGTATCAGGTTACTGCTAGTCCAATTAAGTAGCATAATCAGCCCTATAAAATGTTAGGGGCTAGTAGGAGACGGTGATGAAAGACAGACTTGGGTTTTCCTTCGCAAAGACTCTGTCTCTTGCGGTGCTCAGTGGGGGGTCTTTGTTTGTTATGATTAACTGAGCTACGTTACAACAATTCTGCCAAGACTGTAATGAGCAGGGATAAACGGAGCGCAGCAGGCCTGATGAATGAACAGGGACACGTTCACACATTGATGGAGTAAGATTTTTATACATTAACACATCTGCTCTCATATGATTGGTCCTATAAACGCTGTGTGGATCCAAAGTAACAAAACCCACAGCTACACTGTAGGCATGGGCCTTTCTGAGCTCTAATTGGCTTTAATAACCTCATGGACAGGCAGATATCCAGGTGCATAAACTCTGCTTCCCACAGCGCCCTGTTCTCGTCTGACTCGAACAACAGAATCACTTCCACATGTGCGTGTGCTTGGAGGGGAGTGTCTGCCGGTGTGTGTGTGTGTGTGTGTGTGTGTGTGCGAGGCTGACCATGTGTTTGTCGCTGGGCTCTTGTGCACAGTTGTAAGCGGCCCTGCAGGATAAATAAACAGGCTGATTGTCAGTGGTGGAGGACAGACTGCAGTGGATGGATTACATGCACCTCCGGACTTCCCCAGGAGGCCTCAGGAGCAGGCGGGGTCAAAATTGTGTCTTGATTAATTAACATTCTCTGTTTCGTCTTTGTTGTTGTTTTTTAAGGCTACAAAATTATAGAGCTTTATACCACCGTTTTGTTTTATTTGCCTGTTTTTGGCTTGGCATTTTAAGCAATTTCTCCTTTACCTTCCCTCCTTTAGGACTTGGAGAAAATTGCAGATTTTTTTAAAACCAACTACAAACTGGAGCTCACGGAGAAGGATATGTGTGTAAAAGGATGGAACTGGGGAACGGCAAAGTTTTCAGGTAAACACTTTCCTTCTGCACTATTGATCCACTACTTTTGTGTCTTGTGTCAGAAGTACAGTGCTGCTTTTCAGAGCGATATTTAAATTGAAACCTACAGTAAACACTTTGATAATGGTCCATGAGTTATCACTGCATTTATTTAGACAACACAATATAAATCTCCAGAAAACAAAATCTAGTCTCCTTGGGATCTTACTATGTATAAAACCTGCTAATCCGGTAGTTCTGAAATGAAATGGAAGTATTACTTCCACTCTTCTCTCAAATATGAATGCTCCTGGACATAATTAGAATGTGCTCATTGCTTTTGAATAACCACTGCACCTCTCCATTGCACTATTTCAGGGCCACTGTTATCTTTTGACATTAATGATAACCCAGCATTCGAGGTCCCACTGTCCAATGTGTCCCAGTGCGCAACTGGCAAGAATGAGGTCACTCTGGAGTTTCACCAAACCGACGAGACAGATGTGTCCTTGATGGAGGTGCGGTTCTACGTTCCTCCAAGTCAGTCAGACGAACGACAAGACCCCGTGGAGGTAAGGCCGCCTTTGGTTTTGAAAATGTGCTGGTTTTGTCACTCATCTGATTGATTGTTTGTTTGCGCTAGGCGTTTGCCCAGAATGTGTTGTCTAAGGCTGATGTGATCCAAGCCACTGGGGATGCTGTGTGTATCTTCAAAGAGCTGCAGTGTCTTACGCCCAGAGGAAGGTAAAAGACTAAATATATCCACAAACCAATGCCAAATGTTTGTATTAAGGGTGAGACATAAACCTTTAGTGTAGTCAAACAATGACCATTAAAATAAATCCTAAAGCTAGAAAATACTAAACTATGTGTTCTTTTGCAGATATGATATTCGCATCTATCCAACATTTCTTCACCTGCACGGAAAGACCTTTGATTACAAGATCCCTTACACGACTGTGCTCCGACTTTTCCTGCTACCTCACAAAGACCAGAGGCAGATGTTTTTTGTGGTAAGTAAGAATTATTCCTTAAATTGTATTAAATACAGGCAACATTTCCCGTGTTCCTCCTTTCTGTGCGGAGTTGGCATGTTCTCCCAATGTGTGTGTAGGTTTCCGCTTGCACTAAACACACGTACAGGACGAATGAGAGTGTTCATTAACATGCACTATCCCAACAAACAAAAAATATATTAAAACCTTTCTTGTGTGCACTGTTGTAAATATTTTTTCTTGTATTCTATATTTAGATCAGCCTGGATCCCCCAATTAAACAGGGCCAGACCCGGTACCATTTTCTAATTTTGCTTTTTTCGAAAGAGGAGGACCTCAGCCTTACACTCAACATGAGCGAGTAAGTTTTTCAGAAAATATCTTTGCAGCAGTGGTGTAGTCTAGGTCAGTGGTTCTCAACTAGTGAAAGGATCATGACCCACTGCAAATGATCCCACGACCCACCAGTTGAGAACCACTGGTCTATGTGATATGCGGGTGTAAGGTTTATAACCACCTGCCCACCACAGACAACAAAATTAATTTTCTCAGCCTTATTTTTGTGTTTTCTCTCTGTTTAAAGGGACTCTTGCTCTCTCGCTGCGCCCCCTCTCAAGGGACTGGTCTATTATGCAAAATATAAAATAAATTCATAGAAATGGTGTCTCATATTGGCTAAATGTTGTACCATTAGTATTGTAAACTTCCCTGCTCCCTGTCTGGTGGCCAGCAAACCTAAAAAATAAAAAAAAGTTGTACCTTTGTGAAATGACTACATCACTGGCTGCTGTATGAAGTATTGCCTGTGGTGCATTCAACCACTAGGGGGAGGCAGTAGTGCATTCTCTGATATACAATACTGTCATGTCAACTCTTGAATGGTGTAATCCTATTTCTGTCTCACAGGGAAGATGTTGAGCGTAAATTTGAAGGCAAACTCAGCAAGAACATGTCTGGGTCCCTCTATGAAATGGTCAGCAGAGTGATGAAGGCGCTGGTCAACAGGAAAATTACAGTGCCCGGAAATTTTCAAGGGTATGAACACCAAAGACCATTAACAGGGTTTAAATAGTGGGAAGACTTGATATATTTTACACATATTGACACCATGAATTAAAAAGGTGTCATTTATTCTGATTTCAATAATTACAATTTTTACATTGAATACTCGTCACAATCCTGGTCTCTTACCTGTTGGATGTACCTTTTACTCAGACTTGTTTTCTTTCTCCAGACACTCTGGTGCACAGTGCATCACCTGCTCGTACAAAGCTTCCTCTGGCCTCCTGTATCCTTTAGAGCGGGGTTTTATCTACGTGCACAAGCCTCCTGTTCACCTGCGTTTTGAGGAGATCTCGTGTGTCAACTTCGCTCGTGGCACCACTACGACTCGCTCCTTTGATTTTGAGATCGAAACAAAGCAGGGAAACCAGTACACATTCAGCAGCATCGAGAGGTTAGAACACTAACTCATTTAGTTATTAACACAAGTAAATCTGTCAAAAGAGTGCATGGAGTCTTAAACAGTGTCTTCATTCTCAACATAGATTGTGAAGCATGTTACATTGTCATTCTGAGTGAAAAAAAATTTGATGTATCTTTTTCAGAGAAGAGTACGGAAAGTTGTTTGACTTTGTCAATGCTAAGAAGCTTAACATCAAGAACAGAGGTTTCAAAGAGGTAAGTTCAGAGTCTATTCATCCCGTCACCATCGTGAACTTTCATCAAACAGACTCCATTTAAGATATTGACATGTGTCGCCCTCTTCTTATATGTTTGTCCTTGTATTCATGTAGAAGAAGGTGGGTATGCTCACAGGCATCACTAAAGATTGTCTTTATGTCCTTATAATCGGTGTGGAGTGATTTTGCATTGCATGGCCTGCAGCAGAGTGCAATTTATGGAGCAGTCCTGGTTTTTGAATGTCACAGATAAAATTGGTGCAGGACCTGGTTCGCCTTGATTTATTTGTAACTAATCTGGACATGGGAGTGTGCGACTGATGTAACTTCTTCTGACTAACGTTCGGTCTTGGGGCTTCTGATGTGCTTTAATACTCAAAAGAAAAAACATGTCCACTGCCAAACACCAGTTTAAGTGGTATACAGTCGTCCCTCGCCATAATGCGGTTCACCTTTCGCGACCTCGCTGTTTCGCAGAATTTTTTGTATAAATTTGCATGCTTTTTTTAACAGTGCTTCCTCCGCGTTGTTGAAGCAGGGGCTCTGCTGACTTGCAGCGAGTGCTCTGCCTCCTCTCTCACCTCCAGTCTCAAGGCGCTCTAGGCGCTTCTTTACCCAGTCTCATTAACCCGCTAACTGGACTCTACCTTCTTGCTTTAATTTGGCGATATGACAAATGTAGCGTGTGCATTAGTGTTGCTTCCTTAACATACTTTGTGATTACGTGCATATTCACGCATGAGGGTGTTTTCGCAGTTGACTTTGAGTCTCGTTGCCCAAAGCCCAATAATGAAATAAACATGAGCGCCACCCCATTCGCTGTTTAATCATAGTTTAATTGAGAAGTTCTCACTAAACACAGGTCTGTCTGCCCCCGCCCTGTGCTTGCAGCTGAGCGGAGGGGTCAAGGCAGCAGAGTCAAGTAGCAGCCAGTGCGACCTTTTTTTGTCACCTCCCGCGCTGCGCAAGTGGCAGTGGTAGAGCCTAAATGACAGCAGTACTGAGCCAAGGGAGAGGAGAGCGGCAGTAGGCCTAGTCCAGGACTGTGAAATACTCGTTTTACAGCCTTAAAACATATATAATAATTGTAATAAAAATGTAAGCAAATAAATTGCGGGTTATTTTTAGAACATAACCCCATCGATAAACGAGGGACCACTGTATACAAATGCACAACTTGCATTTCCCACTTTATCAATGGTCAGTGTGGGCCAATGTAAATTAAATTCATTTCCTGGAGTGAAAATTAAATTCACTTCCTGCAGTGGAGTGCTTTCTTTTCATCCCCGGCCACAAATGGATAATGATAATGATGTGTAATGAATTAGTCTGGAGTGATATGGTATTCCCACAACTAATTGCTTTGTCTTTCGCTTACTCTAAGAACTGTTTGTCATTTCTGAAAGTAGACTGATCAGATCAGTTCGGAAACTTTTATCAGAACTCAAAATAATTTGTTTGCTCAGTGGCTTATCACTGTAAAGCAGCAATAATGTAAACACCGTGGTCCCCAAACATTTCCGGCCGTGACCCTCAAACTACCATGCAAACGGTCTGAGATGCCCACTGTAACTTATTAATGATGTATATAGTAAATCAGTTGATAAATATGCAGTTTTGGATTATTAATTATATTAAATACACTATCAATATATTTTTTTACATCTTGAAATCCTCTTCGGACCCCCAGCTCCCGACTCCCACTTTGGGAACTACTGCAATAACATGTAGTTCATAATTTATATATTGACCAATTACCTCATTTAGTTTGACATTTGTTTACATAAGCCAAATACTTAAATGGTAAAATGGTAAATGGTCACATTTATATAGCGCTTTTCTACCTGCTTTAGGCACCCAAAGCGCTTTACATCAAGGAACCACTCACCCATTCACACTCTCATTCATACACCAGTGTACGCAGACACTGGAAGCAAGGTGGGTGAAGTGTCTTGCCCAAGGACACAACGACAGTGTGCGCCTGCGGGGATCGAACCGCTAACCCTCCGATTACAAGACGACCCGCTCTACTACTTGCGCCACCGTCGCCCCAATCAACATCAATACATTTGATCAAAACTAAATAAATTAAACATTTCTTGGTGTGTGGTAGTAAAGTCTTTTCTATGCTCAGCTGTATCTCTCATTTCATTACTTGCCTTCCTATTTACAGTTGGAAATGATTTAAAGTGGCACGGACAGTTGCCAAGGTTTTCTTTGCCTTTAGGGGTGTACAATGATCTTTCTATTTGCGGTCTGCTGGGCATTGGGGTCGGTGCGTTTCTCGACGGGCTCCAACATATCTATAATGGTGGATATGTTTTCAGGGCATGAAGGGCAAGATTAACGAGTACAGTGACTCCGATGAAGATCAGCACGATGCCTACCTGGAGAGGATGAAGGCAGAGGGCAAGATTCGAGAGGAGGGCAATGACAGTGACGACTCTGATGAAGAAAGCGGTGAGTGTCTCTCCCAGTTAGGGATGATATAACAAACCCATGACATGATACAGTTACTGTATGAAAATCAGTATATTACACAGTACAAATAATCTACATGTGATGTGTAGAGATCTTTTAACAATTAAAAAAATCCAACGATGAACTATATATTCTTTTTAGATGAGTCATTCAACCCTGGAGAGGAAGAGGATGACGTTGCAGAAGAGTAAGTAGATTTTTACATAGATTTTTCTAGGTTTGATACACTTAATATTGAATACATTTTCCCTTTGATCAGGTATGACAGCAAAGCTTCTGCCAGTGAGAGCAGCGAAGAGGGCAGTGGAAGTGAAGATGAGAGTGCAAAGAAGAAGAAAGAGAAGAAGAAGGAAAAGAAAGTGGTGAAGGAGAAGAAAGAGAGGAAGCCGCGCAAAGAGGTGTGAGAATCTTGCATATGTATGTAGCATATTGACATTCAACAGCCTGGTCATTAACTTAAATTGTTAATTGGTGTAGAAAAAGCGTAAAGAAACTGGTGGGCCAAAGAGGCCAATGAGCGCTTACATGCTGTGGCTCAACTCCAGCCGAGAGCGCATTAAGTCTGAGAACCCAGGCATCTCCATAACAGAGATCTCCAAGAAGGCTGGAGAGATGTGGAGGCAGCTGGGCAAAGAGGACAAAGAGGTGAGACTGACAATTTAGAGTCTTGATGTGTTTCATGTTGTGTTTGACAACTGCTGTTCTTTTATGAAGGAGTGGGATGTCAAAGCTGCAGAAGCAAAAAAGCAGTACGACATAGCCAAGAGGGAGTACAAAGAAAGTGGTGGTGGTGGTGGAGGAGCAAGCTCTAGTCCTAAGAAGTAAGCCATGCAATTTCCAATTAACGTTTATATTTTTCATGACTCACACCAATTCACATTGCTCTTTAATTCTGTCGCTTTATCAGGGAAAAGAAGAAAGCCGGTAAAAAGGAGGAGCGAAAGAGAAAGTCAGGCGGTGGAGACAAGGAGCGGGAGAAATCGGGCAACGACAGCTTCAAGAGCAAAGAGTTTATTGAGACCAGTGAAGATAGTTCTGACTCTGACCACAAAAGCAAATCCAAGAGGAAGAAGGTACAAGCGGCACGGACAATTATGAATACACACCACTCGGCCATAACGTACAGTTGTGCTCATAAGTACTTACCACAGCAGAATATTTAGAATTTTTGGCATTTTTTCAGAGAATATGAATGATAACTTTTTTTAAGAACTGTTTTCAAATCCTAATGAAATAGAAACTACTCAAATGACAAATAGTTCAGGATGCAAAGAAAACCCCACAAATAACTTCAGCTGAAATACAGGACTCTGTATCTTTGTTTCAAGATGCACAATATGCACGCTTTAGAGGGGGACATTTGGGTAGTTCCCATAGTCATTACGAATTTGAAAAGAGTAACAAACAATAAATGGCTTCACACAGCCACTAACCATGAGTGAAATTTTTTTTGTTTTTTCTTATCCATATTCTCTGAGAAATGGCAAAAAATAATCTAACGTTCTGCCAGGGTATGTAAACTTATGAGCACAACTGTATGTCCACTTTCCATTATTTGCGATCCAGGCTCAACTCACTGTTCAAAACAAGTTTTCAGATCAAGAATGTGATGCTTTTTTTGAACAGGGTTAGATTAATGTATGCTTTACTTTTAAGGTTCATATAGATCCATGTTTGGCAATTGGTAAACCAATAAAAAACATGTATAGATTAATTTCAACCAACATTTGCTATACCAAAGCTATTTTTAATAAAGCATTTGGACATCTTTAGCTTTTAGTCCAACAGTGCTACTTATAACAATTAATTTGTGATCCATTTCATTCATTTTTCCAGGAATCTGAAGAGGAGGAGGAGGAAGCTGCGTCCACACCCCCGAGCTCAGAGGAAGAGTCGGACTAAATACACAACAAACAGACCAAGGACCAAACATTTGAACACCAATCGATGGACTGAAAATGCATCAGGCGACCACAGTTGTATAATTTCTGGAACATTTACTTTCATGAAAGTCACCACTTGTAACATATGAATCTGAATTTGAATGGATGTTTACCTTTAACCTACGCTATGGTCATTGTTGGTGGGTTTGCTTTTATTCTTGTTATTGTTGTAGTTTAAGCAATGATGCTGTGTCAGGCTGATGGACAAAAGACTCTGCCTTTCCTTTTATTGTAGTGATACATGATGTAGTACTACTATATTTCGACATGCAGTCTCACAATAAAATAAATTGTTCATTCAATAAATAGTTTTTTTAATAATACATTTTCCTGATTTATGTTGAGTACAAATATTCCACCAGTGCCTTGCAGCGTCCAACAGACTTAAGACAGGGCTGGATGATGGCAACCAACCAGTGTTTTTTGTTTAAAATATTTTGTCATAATTTTAGTCAAAATAATCTTAAAAAATTAGACTAACACTAAATTGGAGTTAGTTAATGAGACTAAAACTATGACTAAAATGTCCAGATGTTTTCGTCAACTAAAAAGACAAAATAAAAAGGGACTAAAATGATCCAAACTTTAGTGACATCATTTCAAAGAGCCTTGTATCATTTTAATTTACTTTTACTACCAAAGGAACAGGTCTATGTTTTGTTCATGTGGGAGACGCTCTATGAAGCACAGGATATATGTTTGAAAACAATATAAATGTAAAGTTCACTCAGATTTTTTTTTATGTCAGTTTTAGTCTACTAAATTTACATGAAAAATCTAGAAGATCTAAAAGATTTTTTTTTTTCTCTAAATCTTTACTAAAATTAAATTGCATTTTCATCAATAGATTAAGACTAAAACAATAAAAATTTGCTGCCAAAATTAACACTGCAACCAACAAAGGCTATTGTTTTTAAAAACTTTTCAGGCAAACATCTTTTCCATAGATTTCCACAGATAACTATTGAAAACCAAAGGCCTGGTCATTGGTCGAGGGGCTGACCCTTGACTTCTGGGGCTATGCTAGACCTGTTTTTGTTTGCGGTAGTATCTGGAGGTCGAATGGCAGCACTGGTGGAGTTTTCAGAGGTGGTGGTTTTGAACAAAGTATACAGTGGTTTGTAAAAGCTGCTGCATTATGTTCAGAGCGTGGTTTTTAAAAGCTTCATACTCCGGATGCGAATGACCCTTAAACAGTTTGCCTCTGATGAGGTCCTTCACCTTCTGCAGTGCACTTTAGGTGTCCTCACCATGACCTCAGCTCATGGTTGTTCAAAAACACTTAAGATTTTGTTAACTGATAACATCCATCACTTTTCATTTCACACATTGAGATGTTTCTCTTCAAGAGTTTTTAAATGACTTGTATAGGATATCAAAGATCCACAACCAAATACTGAAATTTGTTGTATTTTTACTTTTAAAAAGTTGCAAATGAATTACTACGCAGCTGGGCAAGGCAATATCTTTTTTGTGCATGCAACAGTGCTTTTTGCTCTTTTGATGGCTGGAAGTATGGCGGTGTATGTGATATTATTTAATGGTGTCTGAGATGAGATGACTGGCAGGAGATTTCACTGCATCTACTCTGACATGAGTGTTATGAAGCTGGGCAGCTGGCTAGTGTCTTGTATTAGGTTACCCATAATTGACCACAAACATAATGGATCCACTTTAGAAATGGCACTGTCTCTAGGCACATACATTGTACTCACTCCCATCACTAAATCACATTATTTTATTTATGGAAGAGGATTTTCCTGAAAAAAATGTCTCTTAACCTAATGTTGCACACTTAATGGTAAAGCTACAATCTGTCGCTTTCTACAGATGCGGACTACATTAACGTAAGATAGGATGTTTTTTTCAATAATATTTTTTGTACATATGAAATTACCTTTAATGTCAATTCTACAAGCAAACCATTGATATAAAAAAGACAATATTAACACTATACACAGACCAATATCAAATACATACATTATACACACACAGGGGCAGCAAAGGGGAGAGTTCAGCTTCCTGACGGCCTGGTGGATGCCGCTCTCCTTCAGTCAGTTGGACCTGTCACTGATCGAGACTCCACAGTCTTCTCCCTGAGGCGGGACTGAAGAGGCTGATGGATGGGTGTGGTATCTCCCTCTGAAATACCTGGGCCCTGTCCAGATGAGCAGTCTTACGCAGTCCACAGAGAAGAGTGTACGATGGTCTCTTCAGTCGGGACAGGAGCTTGTGTGGATTAGACACTGGTTCTGATATGTCCTCTGTTTATTCTCCATCATCACACACTTATAGTTGTTGAAATTCGGAACAGATGACATCCCCGTTGCTTTTCATTGAATGCTTTGTTTACATTAAGAATAAAATGTTATGAATATTTCACAATAGTAGGCAAAGATTCTTCAGTCTTCATCTGTACTCTGTAGTTGGAATGTAGGACGTTTCGCTCTTTATCCAAACAGCTTCGTCAGCAAACGAGTAGACTTGACACGCTCGTGGGTCTCTTGAGAAGACTACTCATTTGCTGACGAAGCTTTTTGGATAAACAGCGAAACATCCTACACGCCAACAACAGCGTACAAATGAAGACTGAAGAATCGTACACACTGTAGTCTCCTAATGCTTCTATATGTACAATAACTCCACTGTTTTATCTTTTAAATCCTCTATTAGTTTATTATGGGGAAAAACCTGCTGCAAATGCCATAATATTTTGTGATATGACATCACGATCCTGAACTGTAAAGGCTTATCGCTGTGATTTTGTTCGTCAGGTGTAAAAAGTATATCGCCAAATATATAATTATCGTGATATTCTCCTTTATATTGTGGTATAAATTTTAGGCCACATCACCCTGCCCTATTGCTCAACTCATTTTACTGCATACGTTTGTCAAAAATATATAAAATAGGATCTAATTTTGGCAGAAATTATACACTATTTCAGTTGGAGAGTGGTCTGTTGTATCAAATTTCCTATTGAATATGGAAATTAACTATACATTTGTGGTGTTTGTGGCAAAGATTATTGATTGATTAAAGATTTAGTATGTGGGCATTAAAATAGCATTAAAGACCATTACATATGTCTTTCTGCTAGCTGCATAAACCCTGTTCTTAACATATTTGGATACTAACATATATTCCTACTACTACTAACAAGTACTACTACAACAACAACAACTACTGAAAAATAGCTTTTTGTGACATGTTATTCTTGTTTTAAAAATGACTAGTGGTGGAAACTAAGGCTTGTTTCCGTGGGGTTGTCAGGAGAGATAGTGAGTATGGCCACAGTGGATATTGTCTGCGGTTAGGTTGTGAGGGTGTGAGAAGGGGAGGTTCAGAATGCCATTATAAAGCATTAAGAAGAAAAAAGGCAGTTGACTGTCAAATGCACTGGAGGGTCCCAGACCAGACCAGCTGGACTGTTTCATTCACGGAGGCTTTTCTCGAAGAGGTGAACTTCTCCTGGTCCTGGCATCAAACTTGGCCCCCAACATCAGCCATGGGCTCTTTTTTGTGGGGCTGTGTCACAGACTTCTTAACCTATGAGACCACCAAATCTGTGGTGGTGAAGAGCTGGTCAGTGGGGATTATCAACCGAGTTGTTCAAGTGCTCATCCTGTCTTATTTTGTGGGGTCAGTACTGCGTTTCTTTTATTATATGCATGTTTGTTGATAACTGTGGAATACTAAAGTAGCATAAATATCATAATCTTAATATCATTTAGCTAAATTACTTTTATGTTTATTGAAGAGCATGATCATAATATTCTATGCTTTAGGCTTTTTGGGGAATTGTTTATCAGTACAATTTTTTAACCTCTTAAGCCCGAGGGTCCCCATTTTTGGGGACATGCCACTTTTAGAGACAATCCTTGTTTATTTTAGTCTGTTTTTTTTTTTAAAGTGTATTTTTTGGGGGGGAGAACTGTATTTTATGACCAAATATATACTGCACTGCAACAATTGATATCTTCATAAGTAAAAATTTGCTTGAATTCAGAATATTTGATGTTATTCTTAGTAATTTTGACTTGTCAAGTAAGATTATCTGCCAATGGAACAAGTATTTTAGCAGTTCAATTAAGAAAAAA
Source organism: Lesueurigobius sanzi (assembly GCA_900303255.1). Taxonomy (NCBI): domain Eukaryota; kingdom Metazoa; phylum Chordata; class Actinopteri; order Gobiiformes; family Gobiidae; genus Lesueurigobius; species Lesueurigobius sanzi. The sequence goes on from OMNZ01052742.1 coordinate 30,292, forward strand.
ATGACTTCCTGCACTTAAAATTAGATAATAAATCAAAGTTGACTTCAAATTATATGCTTTTTCTTATTATAAGTTAAAAAAAGATAATTTTACTTGGCAAGTCAAAATTACTCAGAATAACGTCAAATATTCTGAATTCAAGCTAATTTTACTTATCAATATATCTCTATATATCGCAGTGTGTAAATAGGATCCAAAATTTTCAATTTCATTATTACAAATTTGAGTTTTTTTGGCCAAATTGTGCCCTATTTGTTACAATGGGATTCCGCCTAGACTATTTTAAATCAAAACCTCAATAACTTTTCAATTATTTATTGTTACAGATAAACAGTTGGTAAAAAGTCAATAATTATCTGTAGTTACTATTTTTGATGTTTATTTGCTTCTTTACAAAGAAAACAAGCTGCTGACCTGCTGTAATGTGAGTTTTTTTTAGGCGGAATTCATATTTTCTGTCTCTCAACCTCAGTTACTCAGGTCCACTATGATTTTCTTGAAAATGTTCACATCTACAGTCTCCCCACAGACATTCATATCATATGAGAGCAATATGAACATTTTAGACATTTTACAAGCTGTTAAAGCCTTCAGAGGATATGTAGACACAGCAGGGTTTAAGAGGTTAAATAAAAATATTGAGTACTTCTTCTACCACTGCGAGTACATGGCCTGATTTCTACAATAAGGAGTCAAATTATTCTGTCCTTTGAATTATACTGTATGTCCAACTGTAATTTCGACCATTTTCCTCACATTATGGCGACAACATCTGGTCTTTCTGCACATAGACCGACCGTAGGAGCCGTATAGACCCGGCTCTGACCCAGGCTTTATATGGTACAGAGGAGTCGTCTGTATATATACTGTATATATATGTACAGTACAACGCAGATTAAGCAGCACAATATTAGCCCTGTGGTATTTGGACACTCTCTAATCTCGCTCGATTGGACGAAACTCCAGCGTTGGGTGGAAAATTCAACAAGAAGAAGCTGGTTTTAACACGATGAGACCTCCCAGACTCAGACATAACAGCAACAGCGTAAGTCCACATTCTGCGCCTCTCTCTGGGGCCAGCGCTTTGCTAATTCTCGTTATTAGCGGTGGAATTGTGAAAATAAAATCATCAGCCTTTGTGTGAGGTATTTGTCTGGCGTCTCCCGGGACCACGGCGCTATTTGGAAAGAGCGGACGCACTTGTTGACTTTATTAATTCTCTCACAGATGTGGTCTCTCGCACGAGCCACGGATTCAAGAAGAACCACAACAAAACACCCAGAGGTTCAATCTGGCGGCCATTTTAACACTTTACATTGTGTCTGTAGGAGGCAGTGGTGGGGAGAATACTCTGAAAATTGTATTCAGTTACAGAATACTGAATACTTGTCTTAAAATGTATTTTGTAACGTATTCAGTTACTTTGCCCAGTCAGAGTACTGTATTCTGAATACTTAGATACTTTCACCTTGATTTGCTTT